>CAUYTI010157821.1:0-22500 GCA_963575145.1 Galago senegalensis | reverse complement strand
TGACAAAGAGTGGCATTAGAAAGTGGCATTGCTCATGGAAACCCCGAGGCTTTCCATGTACAATAGCCTCAAGGAAGAATTTAGCGTTTCTATAGTCGTATTGCCTTTAACCAGAAGGAAAAGTATTTTTGTGGATGCAAATTAATGTCTCTAGTGTAATGCTATTATTTGAAAAACAGTGAGTCATGTCTAATAATAACCACAGGAAGCCAGGCGGCCCTACTGCAGTCCTTCCATTTCTACCTTCACCAGCTCCAGCAGGGGGGAATGTGGTGTGGGAATCAGGCTGCCCATCTATATATGTCATTTTATCTATTCCTCCACAACTGTTGAGGGCAGGAAACTCACATTTTGACACAGGCCCATCATGGCTTACATAAAGTGAACAGCAGCTGAAAACGTATTTTTCCCTTTAACAGTTCACCTTGCATGAAGAGGAGCTTTGACTTTGTGGGAAGTTCATGGCCTTTCCTTTAGATTATTTATGGTTTCTTATTTCACTGGGTGATAATCAACAGAAGGCATATTTCTCACGTTTGGAGCTGGCGCCCCTCAGTGCAGTACCTGGGGAGATAACATCAGAAAAGAACGCTTTCCCCTTTCCTTCTTCCTTGGTTGCAGTATATGACTTGACTTTAATTTAGGCATTTCAGTCTTTTTAACCAATTAAGCCTGATTCTTCATTCCAGAAACTGTCCATTTCTTGTTGCATGCACTGAATAGTTCCAAAAGAATTATAAGGACAAATTATGGTTGCCATGAACTTCTCTTGCCATGTCAGAGAACTGAGAAATAAAGCGTGACAGAGGATAACATCTGATTAGCTTGAACATGCTGGAAAAATGATTGGTCTAAGTTGCACCATAGATTTAGAAAGCTCTATCTTTCAGCATCCGGTGAGATTTGCATACCTGAGGAAGGCAGTTCAAACAGCAGAATGTGAGGTCAATCAGGAATGACTAGTTAAGAAATTCAATTGGTAGCTATTTTTTCTCATGCTTTTTTAATAGTTATGATTTAATTCCCGTTGATCTCAACTGCTATTAGTAGATAGTGATAGGATCAAAAGCTTAGGTCTCCTGCACCTATTAGCCTGTTAAACATTGTTCTGCTTCTTTAAGGTAAGTGTACCAACACCTTTAACAGGTACAAAGGTCTTTTTTTCCCCTTTTTCCCTTTAAAATGATAACATCGTAATCACTGCTTAGCTCTGTCAGACCGAATTTGAATACTTTCTACCCATCTTTATGTTTGCTGAGTAACTGTAAAATCTTGGTGTTTTGTTTAGTCTGTAAAGAGTCAGTTGTTTTTGGCTCAGGGTTCAAGTCTCTAAATGAGAATGTGCAAATAAAGATGAAGGGAATATAAGCATTTTTGTCCCATTCGCTGTTTCAGTGAGAAGTCATATATCTCCAAGTCCAATATTTTCACTTTTCTCTGTTTTTCTTTTCTGTTTTACAGTTTCCTCACACCTTTCTTTCTCTTCTTCCATTTCCTCCTCCTCCTCATTTTTTTTTTTTTTTTTTTTTTTTTGCAGTTTTTGGCCAGGGCTGGGTTTGAACTCACCACCCCTGGCATATGGAGCTAGTGCCCTACTCCTTTGAGCCACAGGCACTTCCCCTCCTCCTCATTTTTAATGTTTGCAAGTAAGGCAAGGATAAAGGCTTAATAGGAATCTTGTCACTTCTCCATGAGCTCATACTATTCTCCTGTTCTTCTGCTGATTTAAGAAAATCAGAATCTCATAGAAAACTGCTCAGTCCTCTAGCCAGTGAGCAGGCACAATCTAGTGTAGTTCCAGTCTCTGCATATTACCTCAAAGTTATTGATTGGCAAGATTGGAATATAGAAACACAAGGAAATTATAGATACACCTAATTAGGTACTCTAAAACCACCTATGCACTGGAGGAATGTAATTTATGTTGTTTTTTTATTGTAGCACATGTAACTTATATTACATTTATAGACATTTGAGTTCACATAAGCACGATTGCAAATATGATTGATCATTCTTTGTATTTCTTCAAAAGTAATTCCTTAAGTGAACATATTTTTAAAAGAAGTTTGCACTTGAGAAAGATGAAAGAAAATGAAGCAAAAATGAAGATATTTAAAGTTAACAATGCCCAACAACATTCCTTATAAAAAGAATGTTGTAGTTAACGTCAAGGGAACCAGCTTCTGGCCCTAAATCTACCACTGAACATTTAATTTGGAGCATCACTAACCCTTGGGTTTCTTATTTGTGAAATGGCAAAAATGTAAATTATGAGATATAAAGACCTTTTTCACTAAAAAATTCTATGACTTTTTCATTTGTACTGAATAGTCTAAAATCACATATAATTTTGTAATATAAACACTTTTAAATTTAAGCCATTGCCATTTGAATTTTGTTTTTACCTAGAGTTAGTGAAGAGTGTCTGGTACAGAAAGAAAGATCATTTCTCCCCTCAGAGGCTTCTCCCAACACTTCATGGGCAGCTGAAATGCCTCCCATCTCCACTGCTATCATTTCTCTTGTGGCTTCTGTAGCATTCAATACTCAACCTTCTCTTATCAGGCTTGGAAAACTCCCTTAGGCCACTAAAAGGCAAGACTTTTAAGGACTAGTGACATCCTATGTGGCATCTTATGTTTTGCCCCACTCTGAAAAAATGCAGATAAATCACTTGAAAACTCAGGGCTGGTGTGGCACATAAAGTAATATCAGCACTTCAAATTATAGACACTGAGCAGTGCACAGCAGGTCAAAAGAAATATATGCCAAATGAGTGTAATAGCATATTTAACTTACATCAGCCCAACCTTGGATCTATTAACTACCAACAGTTGAAGGTGGTAGGAAAATATCACTGCTATATGGAATGATAGAACATCATTTTAACAAAATACAGCAATTAAAAATTACCTTTTTTGTTTAAAAAAAGAAGGATGACTATAACCCAATTCTCAAAAGTACTAGTGATAACCGGCACCTTGTTTAATTTATTTTACTTTTTAAAAGTTAATTTCTTTACTTTTTATTATTAGTCATGTATTACAGCATTAAAATTAACATAAAGGTGAGGCTAACACATGATCTTTATATGTCATCTTATTAAAATGAAGCTATTTTTAATACTTTTAAGAGGCCTATCAGAAAACACAATTTATATCCTCAAAGTATATTTTGTCAGTTTCAAGTATAATTTTTGCATTCATATTCTTTTATGAATTTTAATGGAGACACTTAAATTGTAATTATTCCTCTCAGCTCAAATGCAGGTAACAAATGGAATTCAATCAGTGTTTGCGCATAATGACCATCATTAAGAGAGAAATAATAATGACATTCTCTCTGCATTAAACTTGCAGACTCTTTACACAATGATCTGAATCCCATTATTGATCTCCATGGAGATATGCAATTGTCACCTATTCTGCATAATATCTGAATGTTAAATACATTTGTTTGGAACAAATATTTTAATGAATACAGTCAGTTCCACTTAATTAACTATCTGATAACTGAATATTTTTACTTAATAATTCAACATGGAACATCAAAATTGTTCTATTTTTTATTCAAATGCACTAGAGATTAGTCATAGATATTCATATGAGTGTTCATAAAATATATGTGGAGTTTAAAATTCCCCTTGGCTTTCTTTAAAGTACATCCATTAGAGGGACATCGGAGAGGTATTTTTCATCTGTTTGAAATAATTTTTTTCCCTTCACTGTTGTTTAAAATAACCCCCTAGAAGCTTCCTTGTAAAATGTGTTTTCTGACCAAAACCATCTAACTTCCTTTTATCACCGGATTGCTCATAAGAGTGCCACTATTCATATTTATATACATATATACATTTTTAATGTGGCCATTTGGTTTGGGGAAGAAAGTATGAATAAAATATTAAATTCAACTGTGTAGCAGCCTCTAGGAAAGCCATAATTGGTGAATATTTGGCTTATTATCCTTCAAGACAGAGAAAGCAAGATCTTATTTGTAATAACGATAATAATAAATACCATGAACAGTGATTAGATTAATCTCAGAGGGCCACAGGACAAGCTTCACAGACCAGCATCAACACTCTGTCTTTAGGTACTATGATGTCAATCAATACCACAAATATTTCTCTAGCACCCACCGTAAGTCTCACATTGAACCTGGCAGTGATTAAATCATAATGAGTTGGACACCAGGCCTGGCTTCAAGAAACTCACCATCTAGAGGTACCCATACAGTAAATTTTGACACAGGTGACAAATGCTAATGGTTTAACAGAGGTGCCATATCAAGAGAGTGGTGAAAGTGAATAATCCGACCAAGAGAAATCAGGTAGTCTTCAGACAGTTGGAAAACTTGAGCTGTGTCTTACAAAATAAACAGAATTTTGCCAAACCTGAAATGTGGTTAGAAAGGTTTTATAATGAAAGAAGCTGCCTGAACAAAACACAAAAGTATGTGGATCTTTATGGAAACAGAGGGTCAATCTAGTGCAGGTCGAATCCAGCCAGCACAGTGGTCAGGGAGGAGGAATGAGACAGAAAGGCCACTCTGGTAACTACAACTTCTTAGGCATTTTCTAGATGCTTTACATACATCTCCTGTCCTTGTTACGACCCTGTCCTGTACCATTTATATAGACATGGAAGTTACATTTAGAGGTAAGAGAATTGCCGGATGTCACCTCTAGACAATATGTAGCTGACCCGGAACTTCAGAGCAGGTCTATTGATGGCTAAAGGCTGAATTACAAATGGAGTTGAAAGCAAGTTTTGGAGGGCCTTGAATTGTATACTAAGGGAATTAGGGAAGCATCAAAGGATTTTCTGCATTAGGATGGCATGATCAGTTGAATAACTCAGAAAAAGAGTTTGGGTCATCATGTGGGGAGCTGATTAGAAGTAAGGAGACTTGAAGCAAAACCGCAATTATAAGACTGTGTAACTAATATAGGCGAGATTCCTTAAACAGCCTGATAATGGGAATAGAAAGGAACCATACTCAGCAGACTTTGGGGAGTGGGTAAGATCAATAGAATTTGGTTTCAGTTTGGGTTACTGAATATGTACTGAAGGGATAAAAATGTTACCAGGAAGGAAAAGAAGAATTCTATCTTCTATACCCCAGGAGATGAAGTAATGAATGTTTATGCTAAAGTAGTAGTAATTCTGCAGATTGAAACTGTGTTGATTTAAAAACACTTCAGTTTTATTTCTGATAAAACGCCCCAAGAAAATTCAGCAAGGGTATAATTTTTCTGCTTATTCGCTACTGTATTTTCTTTCTGTCCACTACTCCTCAGTACCTAGATCCCTAATGTGAGAAGAAGCAATCTGGTTTATTCACATGGAAGTATCAGTGCCTCGATGTGCTGATTCTTCCAGTGCTACCAAGGGGATGAAAGAAGATTGCTTCATGGAGGCACAAAGCAAAGATTTTGAAAATATCATTTATTTATTTATTAATTTTTGAGTGTCAGGAGTGCTTCGGGTCTTGTGATATAAAACTAATTAAGACACTTGGTATTTTGCAGGTAGGACAGACATGAGTCTTGGGAGCCAGAATGTGGATGGTGGTAGGTTGAATAATGCTGCCCTCCTTTGAAGATCCCTGGAAGCCATAAATGTGTTGTGTTAAATGACAAAAGAGTTTTCAGATGGATTTGAAGTTATGGACCTTAAAATAAGGAGCTAATCCTGGATTGTCTGGGTGGACCTAATGCATGGGAACTTAAAAGTGAGGAGAAAGGAAAAACAGTCAGAAAGGTGTAATTGAATAGAAGGCAGGAGCCACTAGAAACAGGAGTGAGATTTAACCCACGGTGGCCTTGCATATGGAGAAAAGGGGCTGGAGCTAAAGAATGAATGTCTTGTAGAAGCCGGAAACTGCCCTCATCTGACATTTGAGGAATTAGGAATCTGCAACATTAAGGAACAACTTTCTGGCAACCACATGAATGAATAAGAAAACAGATTGTCCCCTATACAATCTGACTGTTAGACTTGGAATATGACAAACTAGTTATTTTAAGTGGCTAAATTTGTAGTAATTTGTTACTGCAATATTAGAAAACTAATACAAATAGAAATAAAATAATGCTTCCCTTATAAAGATATAAAGAGTCATGGGCTACTTAACATCATTAGGCAATTTCATTGTTGTTTGGACATCGTAGAATGGGTTTATCCAAGCCCAGATGTTACAATCTATTATACACCTGGGCTGTATGATATAGCTCCTTGGCTACAAACCAGCACAGTATATTACTATGCAGGGGACTGTGGGCAATTGTAACTTAATGGGAAGTATTTGTATATCTGAACATGAAAAAGTACACTAAAAATATGGTGTTATAATCTCACAGAACCACTTTTGTATACGTGGTCTGTCATTAACAGAAGTTTCATTGTGTAGTGCACAACTATATAATAATGTATGGAGAAGTTAGCAGTTGGTTATTACCTTTGTCATTATAGAATTGATTCTAAGCTTAGCCCTTAGTTTGCAGAGGATTTTTCTGTTCTGCCCCAATAGATGGGCCCTAGGATATACCAGTCCTCCTCTGTGTCTATGGCCTAATGCCATCAATTTCAGAAAGATGACCGCAGACCCCAGCATAATTAAAAGCAGACTTCCAAGTGCCATATTATTTGGGGATCCACCTCCCCTGTAACTGGTACTGGCAAAGCAAGAAAGTCTAATTCCTTAGAGAAAAGACACAAGTTCTGCTCCTATGTGTATCACCCCTTCCCCCAACACAATGCTATGTTCTCAGAGGCACTTTGAATACAACTCATAATATTAAAGACAATTCTTCACTCCTCAGTCAAAGAACATCTAATTTCAGATCAATGATCATCTCATGGTTTCTCTCAACAGATAATGGGGTTAGTGTTTGCTTTACACTCTGATACCAAAGGTCTGATTCTGGTGTTTAGTGTGGAGAGACATTTTTCTCTGAGGAGGCCACCTGAAGTAGGTGCTACTGGTGCTACGTCTCCTTTCATTTTACCATTTCATTGTAGGATGACCCGACTTCCACCTATCAGCGTGCATGACTTTAATTGACGGGCTTCCTCTGGTTTCCAGAGTTTCTTCTTTCTGTATATATGGTAGGACAGAAGAGCTGGGGAGTTAATTCCTTCAGAAGTCTGTCTTAATCAGTGCCCAATGGGAATTGGTGTGAATTATCCCAGGTCCCCTATGAAGAATTTCCCAGTAGAAGTAGGCTCCTGTTACCAATAATGGCGACTTGTCCAAGTAATGGACAGTTCTGTAACTTATTGTCTGTTATCACTTAATGGCTACCTTCCCTTCCTATCTAACTTCATCACTCCCCCATTGGTATTTCCATAGATTGTCTTCCACAAAAGAAAAAAAGCTATTGAATCTTTATCTCAGAATTGGTTTCTGAAGGAAAATCTGGTAAGATAACAACCTTTCTGTACTTTCCACAGATGTGCTTTGATTGAAGATGACTGTACTTACAGACCCAAGGATGGAGCATGCAACACCCCTAAGATGCTGTGTATTTCATTCTCTGTCCTCACCCAAACCCTAAACCCACCCTGTGATTGATTTAGAGATAAGAACATGACTGCATCAGAGCCAGGGCTTATAGACATTAATCTCTAATTCAGGGGGTATTTTGAACTGGTACTATGGTTTGAGTAGGAGATTGGCAGACAGGACTGAGAATAAATGTAGGTACTCAAAGACCAGTGCAAATGTTAAAGTAACTCATTAACTAGAGGGTTGATATCTGCAGGTTAGAACTGTTGTCGACTTGCTTGTAAGCTATCTCTTCCCCCTTACATGACTTTGGCTAACTATAATATCATTTAAATTTTGGTTTTAAAACTACTTTGCCCTTGGAATTGCTATGACATTTCCAAAACAACCCTATGCAGTAAGAAAATAAGAGAGAACTCAGTTTTAGGAATTACTGTCCTGACTTTTAGTAAAAACCAAACCCTGGGCCTTGAATATTCCTCCTCTCAATCGTTAAGGGCATGGAAATTCCACCACCCCTTCCTCTCAAGGTCGCTTCCCTTTTGAGCCTATCCATGCTCTTTGATGAGTGTACTTTTGTTTTCAGAAAGGCTTTTGCTTGCCTGGTTTACATGGTCTATCCTGAAATTATTTTCTGTGATGAGCACCCAGAACTGGGAACAACCTCTCCTCAGAGATGACACTTAGAGTAAAAACAAAGTAATGTATGTGACACCCCTTGTGTAGTCTTGCAATCTAGGAGAGAAACTATTAGACAAAGATATTTTCAAATGTAATATGTAATTATAATTGTGATAAGTAACATTTTAGAAGAATAGAGTATGTTATTATGTTTAAATAATAATATACTTTCCCAGTCTATTAGATATTACAAACCTTAGAAGTTTCATGTATTATAGTTTATCAGGTTGATATATTATATGCTATGTTTTATAATAAAAATGACATCTTATACCAATATAACAGTTCACCATAGTTTTCCTTTCTGACCACTTAAAAAAGTACAGATCACGACATGTATTAGTCGCACGTAGTGGTAAAGTTGACTTTCCGTTATAATATCCGGCTGTTAGAAATTGCATTGCTAGTAGATGCTAATTATTGATTATATCTGTCAGGAAACATGGGAAATGATGAAGAGAACTATTTTATGGAACACACTCTGACCAATAACGAAGAAATTATTAGATAAATGACAATTATGAAAACTAATGTCTGTATCATTCATTAATCTTTTTTTTTTTTTTAAAGAGGTTGTACACATTGTTAGGTGACTACTCCAGATTTAAAGAAAGCAGGCTTCACATATTTCAGAGAAGGTCCCAAGACTAAAGTGTCTAATGGGAGGTAGTTTAATCTGGTTGGAAGGTTTTCTCAAGAATAAAATTCTGACTTTATCTACAATGGCAAGTGGTCTCAGTGAGCAATAACCAGAGAAAGCATCTGAACAGACCAACGAAGTTGCCTAGGGGAACGGGGATTTTAAAAATACATCTAGAAAAGAGGGAAGTTGGGACATAGAATGAATATAAAAGAGTGACAAAAAACTGCTAGAGCCCAGGAAGTTAAAGTTCACAATCCCTTCAACTTGTTAAAATATTAAGAACATTAAAATGGTTTTTTTTTAAGTTTTATTTGGGATAAGCAACATGTATTTACAATGTACCAGGTAGCTTTTGCTGGATTATGGTGCGTAATAAACATTCCCTCTTTCCCCCATCACATTTCATGCTGTGTTGGTTTGACAGGACTTCATGTGTCTTTCTTATCCCAGGGTCCAGGATAAGGGAGCAGCTGCTAGCAAAGCTAGCTTAATCTTTTAGCCCAGCAAAAAGAGAGAGAGAAAAAAAGACCGAACCACGCCAAATCATCTTAGGATTCACCAAGAAGCAGGGCTTGAGGCAAATGCTTTCTTGAAGGGAAATTAATTAGTTGATATCCATATTCACTCACAATTTGAAATAAGGCATTTGATTACCCATCTCTGCTCATGTTTCTATACCCTTAGTATAATGGCTGCTAATGCCCAAATTCTTACAAATGCACACCACTTTTTCTTTCCGGTATCCATATGTGTCTGTGCTGGTTAGTGAATTTAGTAACTAGGCAACTTTTGGCATGTGTCTGTGACTATGAGCATCGTTTTATGAAAGTCCATCAGAAACATCTTGTGACTTAAACAATGGCATTAAAATGAATTAACAACCAGTTCTAGCAAGATGTTAAAACAGAACTTGTTATATACCAAGAGCTATTTAAAAGGGTACATGAGAAGATAAATGCTTAAATTTTGATATTTAACATTCAAAAATTATAGTTTTAACATCACTTGTATTCTCTCTTTCACCATGTTGTCCCTCTGCCTGTGATACTGCCTTATCAGGGTGAGACTTGTGACATTCTTTGAAAAACTCCTTTCCCCGTTGTTGTTTTCTCTCTCTCTCTAATGCCTTCTGGATCCTTTCTGATTCCTCTGGAAACTCTGTCTGTATAAACAGCTGACGATTTACAAGCAGCAAGAAAATGCCACTGAGACATGAACATTCCTGAGTGCTTGCTGAGAGTCAGAGAGAAATGAGTGAATTCCCAAACCATATTCTCACATCAGACCCAGGCATTAGATTTGCTTAAAGTTCATTTCTAGAGGCCTTTGAAGATAATGTTCTGTACTGTCTTCTGTCTGGTATTTCAGAGGAAAAAATCTATGTCTCCAGAACATGTCTCAGTGGTAGTCATGTTTACTCAACATTACTTGGCTCTCCAAAAGGAGAGCCAAGCATTCTTTCTTTTTTCTAATAAGCATTCTTTCAATCTATAAATTCAAACCCTTCAATTGACAAAATGGTTCATTGATAATATCTTGAATATTGTATCTGTTCCACGTATTCTGTTGTCTTTTTATGGCTACGTATGTTTGTTCCACTCTGTGTACCCTACCGTCTACTATCTTCCTGATTGTTTATCTTGTGATTCCTTTCCCTTTGCACTTGGGATAAACATAGATTCGGTTTTCTATAGTGTTTATTGTTTGTTACTCCTTCTGATGTCTTTTGAAATGTGGCAATGGTGTCAAAAAAATAAATTTTGACAGTAGTTCCTGAGATTTCTCTTCCTCTCAACTAATTTTCTTAACATCTTACATCCTAACCATCATTTCACATAGTTCATGTATTTTTTTAAATTCCTTTAGAGTGAAAAGTAGTTTCTGCCTTTAATAATCTTCCATTTTGATGAAAAATGACTAAAAATTAGCCCAATTATATATTTTCCATATGTATATTTCAATAAAATAACTAAATATAACCGATATTACTACATTTACCACATTATCTTATTCTATTTACTTGAATATTTATAAACCTCACGTTGTATTCCTTTTTCACTTTTTCTCCATTCTCTTATTATTTAGTAATATTTTCAAGAGGAACCTTGTGTTTCCTCTGTTTTTAATTAAGAATGGCTTGAACCTCCTCCTCCTTAACTGCTTTTATATTTTAACTTGAAAATTTATTTATTCATTAGGTAACTAAAGGAAATTTTAAAAAATTCTAAAATAAAAGAAACTTGAAGTCTGAAAGCTTTGTTTTATTTGATTATTCTCTTAAAGAACCTGTAGTAGGATATGACTTAAAAAAATACAAGACAATCTCTTTTTTTAGTTTGAATGGTTAGAAAAAATTATAATTAATGTAATTATTGATACATTTTTCTTTCCATTTGTTTTCCTCTTTCCTCAGCCATTTTTTATTCCTTTTTTCCTCCTGTTCTGCCTTAAAAAAAAAATTCAGAATAATATGAGGGTGCAAATGATTAGGTTACATTGTGCTTCTAAGGTCAAGTTCAAGTTGTAGTTAAGCCCTTTGCCCAGGAGTGTGCTGTATACCCTTCCATTGTGCATTTAGGTGAGAGTTTACCTTTCCCTCTTTTTCTTCTCCTTTCTCTTTTTTTTCTCCTTTTCTCGTCCCCTAATTGAATATGTTTGTGTTTTTCTCTTGTGTGGGTGTGTGGTTGTTTTTCTATTGGTTTCACATTAGCATCGCATACATTGGATATTTCCTTTTTCATTTTTGTAATACTTTACTAAGAAGGATGTGCTTCAGCTCCATTCAGGTTAATACAAAAGATGTAAAGTCTCCATCTCTTTAAGTGACTAAATAGTATTCCATGGTATACATGTACCACAGTTTATTAATCCATTTGTGGGTTGATGGGCACTTGGGTTGCTTCCACACTTTGGCAAATGTAAAGTGAGCTGTAATAAGCATTCTGATACAAATATTCTTGTGATAAAATGATTTTGTTTTTCTTCTGGTTGAATACCTAGTAAGGGGATTGCAGGATCAATAGGAGGTCTACTTTTAGTTCTTTGAGGATGCTACATACTTCTTTGCATAGAAGCTGTATTTGAATTTTGCAGTCCCATCAGCAGTATAAAGTGTTTCCTTCTCTCATCTGCAGCTTTGGGATTTTGTGATGTGGGCTATTATCACTGGGGGTAAGTGACATCTCAGGGTGGTTTTGATTTGCATTAGGGATGATGAACATTTTTTTATGTATTGGCCAATCGTCAATTTTCTTCAGAGAATTTTCTGTTCAAGTCTCTTGCCCACTTATAAATGGGATTATTTCCTGTTTTCCTGTTGGCTAATTTCAGTTCTCTGTAGATTCTAATTTTTCTTCTTTTGTCAGATTTGTAGCATGCAGATATCTTCTCCCATTCTGAAGGTTTGCTGTTGCTTTATTTGGTGTCTGTTTGCTTTAGTTGTTGTACCTTTGACTACGCAGAAGCTTTTTAGCTTGATCATGTCCCATTTATTTATTTTTGGTGTTGTGGCAATTGCTAATGTGGTCTTCTTCATAAATTCTTTTCCCAGGCTGATAGCGTCATAAACTTTTCCCACACTTTCTTCTAGGACTTTTATTGTTTCATATCATAAATTTAAAATTTTTATGGATTGAGTATATCTTATGCTGTCATATTTTGTCTCTATTATTGGCTTTTTGTCTATACCATTTGGATTTTTCTAGTAGTTCCTCTAGAGTTTAACTTATTGCAGTCTGTAGTCAAATGATGTTTTGCTACTTCACACGTACTGCAAGAAATTTATAATTCTATTACTCAATATCTGCCTCCCATATTTTGTTTTATTATCTTATATTCCATTTCTTCAATAGTTATAGACCTTTATACACATTTTTATTATTTTTATTCCTTAATCATCAGGTAACTTTTAAAGATATTAAAGATTGAGATAAATTATAATTATCCACATATTTCCCACCTGTAGGTTCTTCCCTGATATCATTATATTTCTGCTGAATGAATTTTTTTTTTAAGATTTATTAAAATAGCCTTGCCATTTGATCCTGCAATTTCTTTATTAGGTATATATCCAGAAGACCAAAAACCACATTACAACAAAAATATTTGTATCAGAATGTTTATTGCAGCCCAATTAATAATTTCCAGGTCATTGAAGAAGCCCAAGTGCCCATCGATCCATGAATGGATCAATACACTGTGGTATATGTATACATGGAATACTATGCAGCCATAAAGAAAGATGGAGACTTTATATTCTTCGTGTTTACATGGATGGAGGTAGAAAATGTTCTTCTTAGAAAGGTATCACAAGAATGGAAGAAAAAGTGTCCAATGTACACAGCCCTATTATGAAACAAATATATAGCTTTCATATGAAAGCTATACCCTAATTAGAGCCTAAGAATATGGGGAGGGGAAGGAGGAGGGCAGGGGAGTGGGGTGGATGGGTGGAGAGAGGGTAATTGAAGAGATCACTTCTGTGGTTTATCTTACAAGGATACAAGTGAATCTTTCTAATAGTGGAATATAAATGTCTTAACACAATATCTAAGAAAATGACATAAAGGCTATGTTAACAAGTTTGATGAAATTATTTCAAATTGTATATGAAAACACCACACTGTACCCCATGATTGCATTAATGTACACAGCTATGATTTAATTAAAAAAAAGATTTATTGTAAGACAGTTCTTCTGGTGATAAGTTCATCAGCTTTTGTTTGCATATATATATGTATATATATATATATTTACTTTTTTTGAGAAATATTTTAAATAAGTAAAGAATTCAAGGTTGCCAGGCTTTCTTTTTTCTCCTCAGCACTTGTAGATTCTATTGTATTACTGCCTGTAGGTTTTCTATTGGGAAGTATGCTGTAATTCTTATTTTTGTTCTTTGAGTAATGAACATTATTTTCCTATGACTGCTTTTAAGATTTTCTGTTTATTGCCAGTTTTTATAAATTTGATTGCAACATGCATTGATGTGGACCTATCTATGTCTAATCTATTTACCTATTTTCCTGGGAGTTGGTTGAGAATCTTTTATCTATACATTTTTTAGTGTTTGTCACATTTGAAAAATTTTTGGCTGTTATTTCTTCAAAATTTTTGGAGCTTCATTTCTGTCCTCTTTTTTTTTTGGAAGTTTAATTATACATATTAGACTCCTTAATGTTGTTACAAAACTCATTAATATTTTTAAAATATCTTTTTCTTTGTGTTTCTATTTAGATAATTTTATTTCTATGTCTTCAAGTTCATTGATTTTTTTTCTTCTCTGGTACCCAATCTATTCTTAGTTCTATGTAGTGTTTTACTTCAGATATTAAATTTTTTAAATATAGAGATTCCTTATATTTTCCATTATTATCAGTATGTTTACATTGGTTTTCATGGCTTCAATTACATTTATAAGATTTATAACAGCTATTTTTTTTAGAGTCTAACAAAGAGAAATTTTGTTTCAGAAGAACAAAGAGAAAGTTTAGAGCATTTCCAAAGAGAGTTGGAAGTGGGTCCAATGAAGAAAATTTCTATTTAGGAAGAACAAAGAGAAAGTTTAGAGCACTTCCAAAGAGGGTTGGAAGTGGGTCTCTCTCATGAAAGAGAAAAAGTGAGAGAGACTTAGCAGAGTTATTTTTATGTTGTAGTCTACTAATTTCATCTTGGCTGTTATTTTGGTTCTTGTTTTTTCTTCTTGTCATATTTTCCTTAATCTTTGCATGCCTAATAATTTCAGTTTCTATGGTGACAATGAGGAATTTTACATTGTTAGATGTTGGATTTTGTAGTAGGTTTTTGAAGAATGTTGGATTTTGTTCTGGCATTCAGATAAATTAGTCTTTATTAAGTGTTAACCTTTTGAGGTTTACTTTTAAGCTTTGTTAAGGTCCAGAACAGCTTTTTGGTTGAACTAATTTGGCTCTACTACTTAAATGTGATCTTTCTAAAAACTCTATAATTTGTTTCTTCTTATATTTCAAAATATTTTCACTTCGGTTGATTGGAACAAAATTACGTCTACCTCTGTTTGAGCTCTGGAAATTCTACTGATTTTACTGTTTTTTAATGGTTCTTTTCTCAGATGTAGGAAAGTTCCTCCCTGGCCTGTACAAATGGGTAGATCAACTGAAACCTTAAAGAAATTATGCTGCAGAGCTCCCAGACCTTTCTTTGTGTATTTTTTTGCATTCTGCTTCTCTGGTCTATAAAATCTCAATTTCTTGAATTCTCTGATCTGAGCTCAGACCACTCTCTTGTCAACTTGTTGCTCCCTAACCATCCCCCCCTTCCAGAGTTTATTTCAGTTTCCTCTCCCTGTGCTGTGGCTTCAAATCTGGCTTCAGGCAGTGAGCTGAGGCAGTTCATAAAGCTTGTCTCATTTGTTTCCCTTCTTTCAGGAATCTCAATCCTGTGCAACTTGTTGTCTTCTTTCTAAAAGGTATTTTATATATAAACAATACTCAATATATACTGATAACAAAGGCTAATATGTCAGCTTTGAGTGCCTTTTGTAATTTCACAAGTCCAATGTGACCTGAGTATTATAACTCTAGCACAGTTTTTTCTTTTCTTAAAATGTATATACATGTTTTTGGCATCCTCTGTGTGTATATATTTTTTTTCTTTACTGGTTTTCTAGCCATGGGTAGTGGGATCGAGAAAGTGGGATCATGTGTTTGTTCCCTATGCATACCACAACTTCTGATGAGCGGCTGTTCATGGAGTTTTTCCAGTAAGAATAGCTCTGATGTGTCATGAGGTTCTACCTGATCTTTCTCTTGAAATGTTTACACTTTGTTTTTTCATGGCAAGCTCTACACATGAACAGAAAATTCCTTCATTTCTACATGGCGCCACTACTTTGGTACATACACTGAGGCTGGCAGGTTCAAGCCCAGCCCCAGCCTGCTAAATAACAATGACAACTGCAACAAGAAAATAGCCCAGTATTGTTGTGGGCGCCTGTAGTCCCAGCTACTTGGGAGGTTGAGGCAAGAGAATTGCTGAAGCCTAAGAGTTTGAGGTTGCTGTGAGCTGTGATGCCATAGCACTCTACCAAGGGAAACATAGTCAGACTGTCTGAAAAAAAAAAAAAAAGAAAAGAATCAAGCAAACTTAAAGTTCATGGACTTCATTGTGCTTGCTACTAGGACAGATATTTCAACCTGCCCTGTTTGTTATAACACACATACACACACATACACACACACTCACCAGATGTAACCATACACCCTGTACACACACATGCCATGTAGCTAGAGGTCTAGAACTCCAAAACTGCAGAAGTGGCTTCCAGCAAACGTGTCTCCTTCTTTTCTTCATGTCTGTTTACCTGTAAATTTATCCCCCTGAACTCTCTCTTACCCGGTCACATGAACAAATCTCTTCTATTGTACATTTTGAAGACTGGAGCTTTGCAAGTCATGACCCTGTTTCTCCCCAAGTCAACTGGGATGCCACTTTTCTTTTTGCCAAAAAGACACATTTGAGGTAATATGAGCATTTGCCAGAATCTCCCTCAGTAACTTGCATGTACAGTACATCGCTCTTCTGTGGAACCGGGGTTGTGTCTGTCTCTTGTGTATTCCTGCTATTTGGTACAAAAGACATTATTCAAAAATCTGTAATTTTTGAAACAGTTTGGCCCTCTTTATTAATTTCTGGGCTAAAAATTAATTCAAAGTTTTGCTTTTATTTCTGACGAATATGGTCATTTTTTAGGAGAAATGTTACAGAGTTACTTTCCATGATGTTGAAAGGACTTGCAGATGAGCTTGCTAAACACCTACTGCTTAACTTCAGTGAAAACGGAAAGATGCCATTAAACTAGATAAAAGCAGATGTTATTTTTCTTAAAAAAACTTCTGACAGAATGTTAGGTAAAAAGAGAAACTGCACTGACATTTCTGAGAAAAAAATCTTATAGTGTCGATCAAATATATGTTATATAAATGATTAGAGAAAAGAATCATTAGAAGAGAGAAAGGCTTTAAAAATGCATTCATGCTATTGCAAATCATTTTTCTTTAAAAAGGTCTATTAAATTAGCAAGCCAAAAATACTATCAATGTAACATATCTCAACTTAATTTAGCAAGTGACAAAGTCTTATGTCATCCCTGTGGGATGTAAAAATAATAGGGATTTAAAAAACATACAAAGACTCATGGTTTGAATGACTGTATTTAAAATTTAATGTTCATGAGTAAATGACAACATAGGGGAAGATCAAAAATGGCACACCATAGCTTTCTGTACAGTCCATTGAAATCAGAGAATTATGTGAGAATATACGCTGCATACTTGGTAAGTTTCTGGATGAAAATACGTTGATTATGCAGTTAATTTTCTTCATCATGGTCTATAAGGATCTTGGTATGCTCAACAACAGACTACAAAATATAACTCTCAGCACTGGAAGTGGAAACGTCCTTACTCAGTGTTTTAGGTGATGATTAGTCCAGTATTAGGCAATAGTGTATTGAAGGTGCAACAGAAAGCAGAAGTCAGAGATACTAATGCTTCAGGGGATGTAGCGTATTAATCACATGCAGTCTCTAAGATGATGCCAGATGACAGTCTTGCCCTTTTTTTTTATCGAGGTGTGAACAATCTTGGATTATCATAGGTGTTTGAGGGATTTGGCAATAACTTCAGGAACAGCTTAGAGTGAGCAAGAAGGTGGGTAGCTGGAAATTGTGGAACAAGTAATAGAAAGACAAAGAGACTGATTCTTGACAACCTGGTGGAGAGAAGGTCCCTGTGTCTCCAAATTCTTGAAAGGCCTTGTTACAGATCGGTCCGCTGCACAGGGCAGGAGAATGAACGGAACAAGTAATAGCAGAGAAGCGTTAGGGACCATTGAGGGAAAAACCTTGTTCCCCAGACTGAGATGCCAGGGAGAGGGAGTCCTGGTTCTCGCTTGTTTGTCCTTGTAAGCCCCTCAACACCAGGGATTGCTGAGCTTCTGACGTCCCACCAGTGTAAGTAGTTCAGGAATATTTAAGTTGTATCAGATAAAGTACAAGGTCCCTTCAACAGGGATCCTCTTTGCCTCTATCTGACTCAAAACATTTCTTCCTGCAAGCCTCGTTTCCTCACAGTGGCCTTTACACATCATGTTTACACTTCAAATCATCCTCACTACAGTGATAGTCTTTTGAAATCTACGTAATCTTTTTTTCCTACTTATATCTTGCTGGTTTTTTAAATACAAAGTCTAATCCCCCCTCTTTTATAAAGTATGTTTTTATTACTTCAGCTTTTATTGAACTTTCTGTTTTCAACTTTTATTGGGTGTGCCCCTCCGCTAATAACAACTTCACTTTTTGATGCCTGTTTTCTGTTATATTTATCTCCACAGCACTTACCATCGTCTCCTATCCTGTCTATTTTACTGATATGTTCTATCGGCTAGCCCCCACTATAATTCAAGCTCTACAAAGGCAGATACATACATTAGTTTCCTGGGCTGCTGTACAAATTATCACTGACTAGGTGACTTAAAAGAACTGAAGTTGGTTCCATCAGAGATCTGGAGGCCAGAAGTGTGAAATCAAGGTGATGGCAGGGATGGTTCCCTCTGGAGGTTCTGAAGGCTAACTGGTTCCACACCCTTCTCCTGCCTTCTGGGGCTGCTGGCAATCCTTAGCATTCCTGGGTTTGGAGATGCCTAAATGCAATCTCTGCCTTTGTCCTCACATGACCTTCTGTCTGTGTCTCTGTCTGCTCTCTTTCCATCTCTTAAAAAGACATTCTTAAGGCGGCTATAAATTAGTGAGTTTAGGGCTCACTCTAATCTAGGATGAGCTCATCTCACAGAACATTGCAAAACTAGGCACTTACAAGATTGCAATTTAACTATTTGCGAAGTACAATTTCTCTTCTCAACTTAAACGCAGGTTCTTCCAGGGTAAAAATTCTCTGATGATGTCTGTCCATTTTGGACTTAAAACAGTCAGTGTGTATGTAGTTAGTAATGCACAAATAACAGATACGTGAGTGGGTAAGAGAGTCATTTGAGAGGACCGTGGATTTGGTTTATCTTGCCCTGTTCTCTTTCTCTGCTTGCTTTCTTCCTTTTGAAAGAAGCGCTCTTGCCAAAAGAAGATAGTATTTTTATGTCCAAGAAAACTATTCTTTATTCAAGTGAGAGACATATGTAAAAAAATGCTATCTATATCCATATACTCTAATATAAAGATTTAATGATAAAATTTCTCATTAAGGTAGACATAAGATACCATATTTATTGAAACTATATATCCTATCCTGTTTTCTACTATTTATATAACAAAGATCATAATTTGAATATATGGAATCAGAAAAAATGAAGAGAAGTCAGAGCCTATCTCCAACTATTTATCCTCCTCCCCCACAAATGTTTGCCCCAAATGCCAAAGATCCTAATTGGTCTATTTAAATATGCATCAAAAAAGCATTCCCCAAATCACCTATGTCCTATCATCTGTATAAATCAGAGAAACTGTTCAAGTCTTTCCCTGGGAACGTTATGCGGAAGTGATGGAAGGGCGTTTTTTTTGTTATGTTGTACTCACCCACCATTTAGTTTCTTAATTAGATAATAAATTTAGAGTCAGAAAATGTGGTTGGGATGACAATTTACTCATATATTTTCTGAACAACATGTAGCATCCCACACTCTCCTGGACAAAATCTCACAAACAAACAAAAAAAAAAAGAAAAAGAAAAAGAAAAAAATAATACTTTATAGCATTTGCAGTCTGTTGCCTAATGCCAATTTATCTGCTTGATACTAATTTGTTTTAGTCTTCGGATGTGCATTTAAATGATTACCTTACATAACCTTTTATATGTATCTTATAAATACTACAAAATACACAAGCAACAAATATATTACAATTCTTTTCTCTATACTACCATTTCCACTCACTCATATAAGTAACCATTCCGACTCACTCATATAAGATGGGAAGAGACTTGAACGTCATACAGAAAATTTTCAGATGAATGTAATTCCAGGACAGTTAACACTTTTGCTAGAGACTAAACCGACTCACACACATAGACACAGTGACAGATTAATAACAGAAAAAGTTGCAGCTTTACACAGACGTAACAACATCTAAAAATATGTAAAACTGATCAACACATGAACAAATTATTTTTATAATGATAATATTACATATGAAATGGCTCCTTCATATAACAACACTCCGTATTTAACAGTGAAACAACAAGTAAGAGGGTTAACTCCCCCCCCCAAAAAAAATCTGTGAGAAAAAGAACCTATTATGGACTGGCTGATTGGTTACTAGGGTCACAGGCCTGATTCTTAGCAAAGTCTTCTAGTTTTGAGAATGGCATCCAGATGCTTTCTTCGGTATGGGTGTCATTATTTTTAGCAAAAGAAACCTTTCACCCTTAGTCACGTCAAAGCACAAAGAATTCTATAAATCAGTGCAAGGTTTGTTTTTAGTACTAAATACCTGACCACATATATATTTATATCACGTAAATTTTATTGCCTTCTGTTCAGAATAAAGATTTAGAACATTAAATGGACTTTTAAAATGCAAATTTATTTTAGTGCTCTTTTCAGTTTTTCTTTACATCTCAAAACTTCTTTTAGTTTGGGCAATGAAATTAGACCCGTCAGTTTAATTTTTACTGCTCGTCAGTTTCACCTCTGAGATTCACAAGCTACAAAATTTCTACTGAAAACATTCTAAGAAATGCTTAAAACTGAACTCTAAAAAGCATATAAAAGCATATAAAAAAACATTATTCTCACAAGTTTTATAAATTTTAAAAAAGACTATGTTTGCTTTAATTCTGAAAGTGTGCCCCTTTTGTCATTGAGAAATACAGAAACATTTACAATTCCTCAAGAATCTTGGGCTCACAAATGGAAACATTTGGTGGCATTTGGTTCATGAGCGCACTGGGGCTTGTCTGCTTTTGGTTCTCTGTAATTAGAAGGTACAGATTTGACATCAAATGTACTATACTGTAGTTAAAATGAAAAGAACTCAGTATAAATGAGCAAAAGGTGGGATGCAATTTAGACGCCATAATGTTCTAGAAGTGGAGCGAGAAAGAATTAACAAGACAAGTGAAATTCTTTGTTTCTGTACAATGGATCAGCCCACTAACCAAAATTTAGAACTTTGCAATTATTTGACTCTGACCAATATAGAAGGCCTGACTGAGCAAATCAGATTTCAAGTTTCACCCTAGTGATAAGTATTTACTCTGTATTCTTATCTGTAAATAATTATTTACAGACAAATTTAGCTGTATGACATCCAAATTTGCATTTGACTATGTCCTGTCTATTCATACAAAATTCAATTAATTAGTCAACAGCATTAATTGAACTGACCAGCTCATCTAGACATACAGTAGGAGAACTTAAAGAAAATATCTGATAAGAAAAACCTAAAAGCTTTTGAAATTATGACCTCAGATCTCTATCTGTGACCTCAAAGTACTTGTTACATAGAGGACATAAAGATTTCTTTTCTTACTGAGCATTAAGTTCATGGCGGAGGCCTTGAAACAAAAGACAGATTAACAAGACAAAAGTTACAAATTAATTTAATATAAATTTAATATGATACAGGATTCTATAGAAAAAAATGAGCCATGAAACAGAGGAACCTATGTATTTTTATGCTGAGTTTGATAAAAAAGTGGATAGTTATGAGCAATTAGGATTAGAGGGCAAATTGATATGATCAAATGGTAATAAACTAGGGGAAACTTAGTAAGGCCCTATATTCACATTCTTCCATTGCACCTCTGTAGACAAAGGAAAAAGATCTTCAAGGACAAGGTTGTTTCTTTCCTCTGAATAGAGGAAGTTTTTTTCCTCTCTACTTAAAGTTTTATGACCTCCTTCAGAGAAGAAGGGTGGGGAGAAGATGAGAGAGACTCTCTTGCTCCTGCTGATTGCTCATATCCCAAGATGTCATACTCTGGGGTAGCTTGTCCTGAATCCCATCAGATTATAGCTTTTTCCATATGGCTATAGGTTTATAGGACCCAATCTATAAATTTGGGTTAGACACAGATCCATATCTGTGATTAAGTGATTAAGATAGGGAGGAATTTTTTTTAGTTTACAAATATTTGTGAGCAATTAGTCAACTCACCTCGTAGTCAATGCTACAACACTTGAGACTATGTTCCAAGTTAGGATTCTGACACAAAGCCTCCTTTTTTATTAAAGGTTTGAGAATTTACATTAGCTCTGGAATTGAGAGAAAAATGTTTTCAGGTTATATTTTGGGATAAGGTAGGAGTCAGAAACATGTGGAACATGATATTAGGAATGAAAATTATCAACACTTCTAATCAAGTATCACATGATCGAATAGTTATTTTCTATTCCTCAAAATCTGAGGAAAATATTCGATAATTAATAATTGATAGTGTTGATAATTTTCATTCATAATCAATAACATGTATGTTTCTTAAAAATCTCACCATTTCTTGATACAAAGTTAGAGTTTTGTTTACATATGAATGCTTTATTCCTGTCCTTATATGTAAAATGCACATGGTATCCATTGCTGAGTATGTCACCATCTCCGTCCTTGCTGTGGTGATAGGGAGAATTTCATCCTTAAAGAAACCACACTGTCATCACTTCGTTAATACAGATGACCTACATGT
>CAUYTI010157820.1:0-11173 GCA_963575145.1 Galago senegalensis | reverse complement strand
ACATTTAAAGATTCTCATGATTTTCATTTAGGCTTTTCTGATGACTAATGATGTTGCATACTTTTCACATACGTAGTGATAACTTTTTTTTTTTTTTGGCCTGGGCTGGGTTTGAATCTGCCACCTCCGGCATATGGGGCTAGTGCCCTACCTTTTTGAGCCACAGGCACCACCCCAGGCTATTTTTAGAGACAGGGGTCTCACTCTTGCTCGAGCTGGTCTCCAACCCATGAGCTCAGGCAACCACCTACCTCAGCCTCCCAGAGTGCTGGGATTACAGACATGAGCCACTGAGCCCAGCCTTCATATTTTCTTGATGTGGTCCACTTTATAGATGAGGAAACTGAGGCTCCATGAAATTAAGTAACTGCCTGGAAGTCACAAAGGTAGTGGGCAGGGGACAGAACTTGCACTGAGGCCTCATTTTGAAGCAAAGCAAGATAAGGAATTTTGAGTCAGACAGGGACTTAGGGCTAGCCTAACCCTGACCAGCCCTACCCTCTCCTCTTAGAAGGGGAAATCGGGGCCCCATGAGCAAGAAAACTGTGCTAGCCCTACAGACTTCTAACTGGGCCTCCATTTCCCTCTCAGGACCTTGAGTAGATAAACCCTTGGCCCTTCCTCCCCCAAGAGGAGTGAGGGAGAAGCAGCAGCAAAAAGGAAGAAAAGGTCTGAAAAGGTACAAAAGGTAGCCTGCATAAGGGAAAGTGGTTAGACACCAAACAGAACTTCCGGACCTTCTCTGGGAATTTTCTGAGATTCATCCAGGGACTGCCCCTGCCCGTTAGGGCACTCCAGAGCTCAAGGCTCAGAGAGGGGAGACTCTAGTCCTCCCCACTTGGGGTGCAAGGAGCAAGGGGGGAAGAAGGGGTGGTCATCCTGGTTCCACATCCTCCATTCCCGACACTGAAGGGAGGCTGCTGTGGGAGCTGGGACTTTCCTGAGCAGCAGAAGATTCTGGGAAATTAGAGACAGCTGTAGGGCGGGGCTGACTCCTGGCCTCCCTTCCCTTCCCTCCCTCTGGTCCCTGCTGTCTCCCCAGGCACCCCTCTCATCCCTCAACCCAAGGAGGTCCTGTTCAAACATCTCCTCCTCCTTTAGACCATGGCCCCCACTTCAGATCCTCTCCACATCTCCTCTTCACTCAGACCCTACTCTTCTCCCAACTCACTCCTCCTCCTCCTCCCTCGGGAGCTGCTTCTCCTCATTTAATCTTTCTCAGACTTCTTAAGCTGTGCCCCACTCTCAGATCTTTTCTCCCCTCTCAGACCCTTACTTCTTCCCTTAAGTTCTCACCTCCTCCATCAGACCCTGTCCCCCTCCCTCAGGTTCTCTCTCCCCCTTAAACAACGTATTTCTCTCTCAGACCTGCTTCAGATCCTCCTCTCTTGGGCCACATCCATCCTCACAGCACCATCAGCCCCTCTCTCCCAGCCTTTCCAAGCCCCTGCCCCCCAAGTACATCTACTGGCCTCTCCAGTCCTGCGCCATAGAGCCATTGCAGAATCTGAACAGGGTTAACAGGGAGTGGGAGGAACTTAGGTACCCTTTCAACCCTACCTCTTAGGGCCGCCACCCTAAGCCCCGCCCCCTGAGCCTCAGCTTCCCTTTCCGTACAATGGAATACAGGGTTTGTTGCAGCCCCCACAACATCGGAGGCAAGGGTTGATTGACACTGTCCCCATTTTCCAGGAAAACGAACTAAGTCTCAAGACAGGGGATAGCTTGTCCGAGATCCCTCAGGAAGCAAAAGGTGGTGGTGAGATTTGAACCCAGGTCTGTGCCCCAGATGTTTCACCACGACAGGACCCTGAGGGGGTGATCCAGAGAGAGACAGAAAGGAGAGATGAGGGAAGGGGTGAGGCCTCTGCCCACAGCTGCTCCTCACATCCTGGGTTAACGATCCACCCAGGTGGGGCCCAAGTCCGACCAAAGTCCTTTCCCGGGGACCAGGGCCCCACGCCCACTTTCAGGGTCCCAGAGAGACGTTGCTGGGGACACAGAGGGCAGGGCCAGGGAGTGGGGGAGGGAGGGACAGGCAGGGCAGGACAGCGTTGAAAAGACAGAGGAAGACCCTAATAGAGAATCAGAGAGGTTCTGCGTGCCCTCGGGCAGATCCGGGGTGCTGCTCTCATTCCTCCTGCTGTCTGTGTCCCCAAATCCTCCCCCTGCGCCTCCCGTGACTCAGTGACCCGGACTCAACCTCGGCAGCGGGCCCGCCCCCAGGGAAATCCGGGAAAGTCCCGCGCCTGCAGGGCCCCTCCCAGGGGCGGGGAGTGGGAGAGGAGGGGAGGAGACTGGGAACAGACCCTCCTCTGTCGCACCCCCTACCCCCCCACCCCCGTTCCAGTGAGACTGAGTCATGCCCCAACCCGCTCGGCCTGTTCCCCACCCATCAACCTCTCCCCGGAGTGGGAGGGGAAAGTGGGGAAGAAGCGGGAGTCACACTGCTCCCCACCTCCTGAAGCCCAGCCTCTGTCGCTCCGACTCTGGCCTCCTAATGTATCTCTTGCAATCTGTCTCTCTTTTCCTTTGTCTCGCACGATCTCTCTGCCTTTTCTCCATGTCTCTTTCTCCCTGTGCAGCCACGATTCCCCGAGCACCCACCCTGTGCCCGGCGAGCCCAGGCTGGGTGCAAGGACCCCTCTGGGAGAGACTTATAAAGTGGAGGAGTCCTCACTCCCCACCTCCTACCCCCAGCCATGTTTAGAACCACTACTGGTGAGGCAAGTGGAGGAGACAGAGACGAGGCAGGGAAGGCGGAGGAATAGGTCCTGCCTGCCTGCCGAGTGCCAGTCCCTGCCCTGGGTGCGTCTATTTACTCCCATAAAGGAGGAAACCGCTCAGAGAGAGGAAGTGCCTAGCCAAGGTCACTCAGCGAGGAAGTGGGAGTCAGAATTCGAACTCTTGTCCTAGCGACCCCAACGCTTCACGAGCGGTAGGGCAGCAGACATCAACCGAGAGACAGAAAGATGAAGAGACACACAAAGAGACAATAGAGACAAATAAACCGAAACAGTGAGAACAGAAAGACGCACAGAGACAAAAGAAGAAACACCTATTCAGACAGGAGAGTCAGAGTTACCGAGACTCACAGACAGAGAGACTAACAAGACAGAAAAGAACTGAATAAGAGCATCCCCCAGCGGCGAGGGTGGGGACCCTCAACTCCGAACCCTCCTCCTACGCCTCCCCAACAGCCGGGGGACGGGCACGCGGCCCGGGGCGCGGCACAGGCGGGGCGCACTGCGGCTGCATCGCCTGGCTGCAAGAGCAGCAGCCGGTGCAGGAAACCCCTGGGGTGGAGGGTGGCCCCGGGGAGGCCGGGGGCGGGGAGGCCGGGGGCGGGGAGGCAGGAGGCCGGCACCGCCCCGGCCGACTAAAAGTCCCTTCAGTTCAGGCGGCAGCAGGGGAAGTCCCGGCGCCCTGAGAAACCACCCTCTAGCGCAGCCGAGTCTAGACTAGCAGCGCGCCGGCCGCTCACTCGGCCGCCGTCCCCGGCGGCCCAATGCCCCGATGCCCCGCGGGGGCCATGGACGAGGGGCCCGTGGACCTGCGCACCCGGCCCAAGGCCGCCGGACCCCCTGGTGCTGCGCTACCGCTCCGCAAGCGCCCCCTGCGTCCACCCTCCCCGGAGCCCGCTGCTCCCCGCAGCGCTCTGGGCCCAGTCGTCCCCCCGAACCCTCTGCTCGGCGGTTGCGACGGGCTGGCGGTCCCCGGGCCCCCTCACGGCCTGGCTCGGCCAGAGGCGCTTTACTACCCGGGTGAGTGGCCCCACAGGCTAGGGCGGGGTAGGGGCCCCCCACAGAGCATAGGGTCACCAGAGCCAGGGGACAGCTCAAGACAAAAATAGGTGAGCGTGAGGGAGCTAGGGACTGGGCAATAGAACCTGACGTCCCAGGGAGCGGTTCCTTAGTACACAAATTATGAGGGTCCCTGGGAGCTGGAGGTCATGGGAACCTGCAGGACAGAGCCTGAAGGCTGAGTGGCACAGATAATGGAGAACCAAGGGACAGTTCCCAGTGGTGCACACATGGGGGTGTCAGGGAATCAGGGGTTAGACCCTGGCATCCCAAAGACACAGAATTACAAGCTTTTAAGAAGCCAAATAAGTAGGACTCTAAAGAATCCACATTCCTCTTATAAAAAAGAATCCACACTTGTGCAGGAGAAACTGAGGTTCCTGGTATCCAGATAGGTGGAATCAAAAGGAGTCAGGGGAACAAAGATTGTGGTTCTAAGGAGACAGATATTAGGGATCCCAGGATGTCACAATCTCAAAATCCAAGACGTCTGGAAGTATGAGGAATTAGGATAACAAAGCTGCGATTCTGAGCATCCTAGTATCTGGGATCACAGGATCCAAGGAAAGAAACCATGGCTACAGATTTCCAGATACTAGGGATTCCTGAGGAGCCAGAGGAACAGAGACCCAGGTTCTGGGTACCCAGTTCCATGGGGCCACAAGGTCAGGTGGCCCTGAGGGGCTTAGAGACTGAGGATTCCAGGGATAGGGAATAAGACTGGGTGATTCTGGGACTCAGGGATTTAGAGTCTGGATAAAGGCCTTCCAGACCCAAGGCCACCTCCGGACCAAGGCCTGGGATTGGAGACACAGAGACCTGGAAATGCAGGGGTTTAGGAACCAGGAGCCAAGGATTGGCAGATGCTGGAGAGGGACACGTATTATTCTCCCTATCGTATCTTCACCCCTGATCTCAAGAAAAGGGCACCTCCTATGACAGCTGTGGCCACCTCTCTGTCCCCATTGGACCCCCAAAGCTTCAAATAACCCTTCTTTAGTGCCCCAGATCGATCTTTACCTAGTTTCATGCTCACTCCACCCCATCAGCATAGCAGTTGGAGAGCCTCACGCTGTGCATCAGACATGAGCCCAGGCCTCAATTTTCCCCATCTGTGTGATGGGTGGGTATGTATTTGCCCACTGTCATGGTCCCTTCCAACAGTTTGATCCGAACAGGCTTCTGGCACTACTCCCTCTGATTCTATCCTCTCTCCAAACCCACTGTCCGCTCACCCCCACCCTACACCCAGTTCTTCCTCCTTCTCATAACTCCCTTAGCTACAAACAGACCCTGAGGTCCCTCTGCTAGGCTATGATTAGGGTTCGGTCTACCCTTAAGAGATTCATTGTTGGCTCGGTGCTTGTGGCTCAAGTGGCTAAGGCGCCAGCCACATACATCTAAGGTGGTAGGTTCGAATTCAGCCCCAGCCCACCAAACAACAATGACAGCTGCAACCAAAAAATAGCCAGGCGTTGTGGCGAGCGTTTGTGGTCCCAGCTACTTGGGAGGCTGAGGCAGGAGACTCATTTGAGCCCAGGAGTTGGAGGTTGCTGTGAGCTGTGACGCCACGGCACTCTACCTAGGGTGACAGCTTGAGGCTCTGTCTCAAAAAAAAAAAAAAGAGATTCATTGTTTGGTAGGAGATGGGGTCAGCACATAAAATGATAAGTGATAATGAGGGTGACCAGGGTAAGAGAAGAAGCTTTGAGAGGAAGCTGGCCTCCAGAGGAAGACCTGGAGGTGGCAGTGGGTTGAGGGTCTGTGGGCTTGGCCTCACTCATGTCCTTTCTCTGTCTTCTGTTGTTTAGGACCTTTACTGCCCCTATACCCTACTCCAACCATGGGCTCCCCCTTTCCTCTGCTGAACTTGCCAACATCCCTGTACCCCGTGATGTGCTCCATGGAACATCCCCTGACAGCTGACATTGCCATGGCCACCCGTGCAGATGAGGATGGAGACACGTGAGTGACAGACCCCTAGTAATGGAGGTTGGGGGTGGGGAGGTCAGCTATCCCTGACATGGGGTACTCAGTTCAAGTTGACCCAAGTTAGAGTCCTTACTTCACTGCTGACTGTGTGACCTTGAGCAAGACCCTTCTCCTCTCTGAGCATGTTTCCTCCTCTGAAACATGGGCACCCTGAAAGCACTTACCTCCTAGGACTGTTTTTGGAGCAGTGGTCTTCAAATTTTTTATCATAATCCAAAAATAGGAAATTCATTTCACTGACTGATTTACTACATGAATGATACCTATAAGCCTGCTGGCACTGAGCCTCATATAAGTGTTCATTAATATTATTATTTCCTTATCTCAAACCCAGAACACACACACATAAATTTGAAATAAAAATTACACAAAATGAAACAATACTCATCCTTACTATGGGGGATCTACTTTGATATTTTCTTTTTCTTTTTTTTTTTTTTTTTTTTGGAGACAAAGTCTCACTTTGTCGCCCTCGGTAGAGAGCTGTGGTGTCACAGCTTACAGCAACCTCAAACTCTTGGGCTCAAGCAATTCTCTTGCCTCAGCCTCCAAGTAGGAGCTGGGACTACAGGCGCCCACTGCAAGGCCCAGCTATTTTTAAGGACTGGGTCTCCATCTGGCTCAGGCTAGTCTTGAACCTGAGAGCTCAGGCAATCCTCTCCCTCCAACCCCCAACCCCATGCCCCTGCCTCAGGCTCCCAAGTGCTGGGATTACAGAGAGGAGCCACCGCACCTGGCTACTTTGATATTTTCTATTCTAGTCTACTTCACTGTTTCATGGTCTAGCCCACTTAATAAGTCTGACAATCCTCAAAATTGATTTTAAAACCCCCATGGTTTACACCAGCAGTTTGAAGAACATGCTCCTGAGACTTCTTAGGGGTTCTGCATGGGAGATTTAACCCTGTGCCTAATAGCAGAGTGAGCATTCAGTACAATTGACTGTCATTATTTTTATTTTTCTATGCACCTGGGTTTGAATCTCAGCTGGCCACTTTCTTCCCCCCGCCCCCGTGCCTCAGTTTCTCTCTGTAAAAACAGGAACCATACAGATCTCTATGAGGAAGAAATGAGATGATTGACGTAAAGTGTGGGAATTGATTTGGGGACTGGAAACCACAGGTAGAAATAAGCAGGCCCATTTCTGCAGATAAGAGGGGAGGGGGCTCCACTGGTGGCCCACAGGGTGACTTCAAGTCCCTGTTTGGAAACCAAGCCTCATAATAGCACCTAACACAATTAGCATTCAGTGCAATGATATACACACATAGGCCACACAGAACATGGGCCGGGGCAAACAGTAAGTGCTTAATACGTGGGAATGGATGGTGTTCGAAGAGAGCCTTCAGGGTGGTTTTGGCCATCCGTGGGAGCCCAAGCAGGAGAAAGTGCCTGAGATATTTAAAGGGCTAATAAAACCTAGTTCCCTCCCCTTCTGGGTATGGCTGGAGATCATCTGCGAAACAGGTTGAAATGAGTTTCTGCCCCAGGCAGAGCTGTTTGCGGCCTGGGAAAGCAGGGTGCATGCAACAGGCCACTGGGCCCCCTAGTCTACAGGCCAAGGCCTTCACCCCAGCCACCCTCCCCCGCTCTCCCCCAACGCAAACACTTCTGCCTCAGCTGCCTGTTGGGGGAAATCCCTTCCCGCAGAACTTGACCGCAGCCCAGCTGCTCTGCCTCCCCCACGTCAGCACCAGTCACTCACTCCAGCCTCCCCCTCCTGGCGTTCCCTCCAACCTTAACCCCTTCCGCTGGGGCCGACACTTTACCGGAACGGGCAGAGGGCCCAGCCCCAGTCTGCTCCACCAGCCCCACTTCACCCCCAGCGAGTGAAGGTAGTGGGGGGAGGAGGGCAGAGATGCTAAGCCTGGGTCCCCAAAGACGCAAAGATTGGGAGGCTGGACTTCTAGCTCCTCATGAGGGAGCAAGAGTCTCAAGGCATCTGGACCCCCAAGAGGTTAGGGACAGGAGAGCTAAAATTCTAGGTCTCCAAGGGGCAGGGCACATGTTCTGAGTCTCAGAGGACAGAAGTTTTGATACTTTATTCTGAGATGCCCAAGGGGATAAGGAACAAGATGATGGGCAGCTTGGGGAGCTGGTGCTCAGAGGGACCTTAGGGGCAGGACCAGCTAATAAATTGGAGGGCTCCTTGTTCCAAACTTAACTTGAAGGCTGGGCAGGTGGCTCATGCCTGTATCCCAGCACTCTGGAAGACCAAGGTGGGTGCATTGCTTGAGCTCACAAGTTCAAGACCAGCCTGAGCAAAAGCGAGACCCCCGTCTCTATTACCTGAGGCAGACCTGAGGCAAGAGGATCACTTGAGCCTGAGTTGGAGGTTGCTGTGAGCTATGATGTCATGGCACTCTACCCAGGGTAACCACTTGAGACCCTGGCTAAAAAAAAACAAAGTAACTTCAAGAGGGCAACAGCGGAACATTAAACTGAGCTAGGGGCCCTTCTAAGCACTGGGTCCTGTGCCACTCCACAGTCACACACACTTGAGAAACCGGTAGTGCTTAGAAGCCCAGAAGTCCATTCCCCTAAAGGGACAAAGATTGGGACACTGCATTTCTGAGCCTCCAAGGGGACAAGGAGGAGGGTGGCAACTTGGGAACCCAGAGCTCAGAGGAACTGGGGAAATAATTGTTCCGACTGAAGAGTTAAGGTACTGTATTTCTGGCTCCCAAGAGATAATGGGGTGGATGCCTAGATATTGGGGACAAAGCCAGCTGGAGTCTGACTTCCCAAGGGAACTAACTCTCCTTGGGGCTTCCCTGCCTTCCTCTGCCCCATTCAAGGATGGAAATTGAGGTACCGAGGGTAGATCCCCGGCGGGACAGGTTTCCCTCCTCCCCCGGGAGCAGGAAGCGGAGCCCCGCCCAGCAGACCTGTTACTGGAAGTCCGAGGGCTGGGCTGCCCCTCCCGTCCCCACTTCCTCCAGCCCCGCCCCACCCCCTGCGGCCCGCGCGTTTATGGGAACTCAGTCCCGGACGGTTTCTCTGAAATCATTCTCTTCTGCCCTCACTTAACCTCGCCTGCCCCCCAACCCAGGGTCTTAGGAGAGGCAGGGAAGGTGGGGAGTCCTTCCCAGGGAACTTTAGGGCCGGGTCCGGCCCCTCCCCCAATGTTTTCTTTTTAAATTTGGCTTTCACAGATTAGGATTCAGAATCAAGGATTCACCTGCACAGTCTCATCCTGGCTGTGGGCGCCGTTGGGGCGCTGTACTTCACAGAGGGGGAAACCGAGGCTGGGTAAAGCCATGTGATTTTGCCCTAGCACACAGCTAGGAAGGGTTGTCCAATTTGCATCCCTGACCCCAGGATTTCTGCTCTTCCATTAGAGTCACCTGGGAAGTTAGTTAAAACTGGACTATGGATGCACAGTCACAATTGGGAGAGCCCCGTTTACCTGCCTTGGCAAGGCCCTAGTAGTAAGAGTCAGGTTGGGTGAGAAAGAAGGTGCTCTAGTACGTGGACTTTTAAAAAAGGTCATGCTGCTTGTGTACATGCTGTCAACCTCGTGCCCTCAGCTCTGTCCCCTCACTCCATGCAAACACCTACAAGTGCGTGTGCATACACACACATTCATATGTTCTGAATGGCTGTTCCAGGTTGGGGTTCCTGGGAAGTGAACAGGAAGTTTATTGGGGAGTGTCCCTGAATCAACACCTGTGAGATGAAGCAAGTGTGGGCAGAGGGAAAAGCTGAGCTGCTGTGCAGCTTCAGCAGGGCTTTATCCCAGAGGGAATGTTGAGGTTGGGATGGCCTTTAGGGCTGGGGCTAGGAGGCCAAGCCCTCTATGCTGGCATTGACCAGTCCCTGGTTACCACTGGATGGCAACTGCTTCCCATCCCCATTGGGTATGACTTCAGGTAAGCAGCTGAGAGTAATTCCCAGGTTGTCCAAAAGCTGACAACCTTCCCAGAAGCAGGGGGAATGAGTCCTTCAATCTGGGAGGGGGTTCTGAGCTGTGCAGCCGAGCACCCAGAACAAAGACCCAACAATGACCCAGTCCTTACTTTGTTTCCACCTCCATTTTAGTCCAAGCTTTTGCTCCACAGTTAGTCAGCCCTTGAGTCTCTTGGGTTGGAGGCTGACCCTGATATACAGACACAGCTAGTAGAGACTTTAATAGCAATTTGTTCATCCCCACTCATTCCACAGATGAGAAAACTGTGAGGGGTGGGAACATGATTGTCAGCTTCAAGGATGACCAGGGTGATCATAGAGATGGATTCATTTATTCAGCACATCTTCATGGAGCATCTTCTCAGCATCAGGCACTGTCCTAAGCACTGGGCAGTGAATCAAGGAAGCCAGATGCCCTACCTTGATGGGGCAGACTTTCTACTGGAGATATTCAGACAGAAAAAAGTAAACTGTACAATTCATCAGGTGATGATGTGGAGGAAAATAATGCAGGGAATGGAGAGTGAGCAGCTACCAAACCATCTTCAGTAGTGACCTATATGGAGGGGGACAGGCTCTGCAAATATCTGGGCAAGACTGTCCTAGGTAGAAGGGACAGTCAATACAAAGGCCCTGGGAAGTGACCATGTGTGGTATGTTTGAGGGACATAACAATGAGGCCAGTGTGGGAGGACAGTGCAAGGAGATGAGGCCAAAGGGGGTTGAAGAGGGTGAGACTACAGTAGGCCTCGTGGGCTACAGTGAAGACTTTGGCCAGGCACAGGAACCATGGTCTGACTTAGATTTTAAAAGGGTTCCTCTGGCTGCTGTGTAGGGGCTGTGGGACAGACAGGACAGAAGTAGAAGCAGAAAGGCTTCAAGGAGGGGAATGTACTAATCCAGGAGGGAGCCAATGGTGGCTAAACTAGGTGGAGGGACGGGTAGCGGAGAGAAGTTGGATTCTAAAGACACTTCCAGCTCGGCAGCTGTGGCTCAAGTGGCTAAGGCACCAGCCACATACACCTAAGGTGGCGGGTTTGAATCCAGCCTGGGCCTGCCAAAACAACAATGACGGCTGCAACCAAAAAATAGCCGGGCGTTGTGGCAGGTGCCTGTAGTCTCAGCTACTTGGGAGGCTGAGGCAGGAGATGTGCTTGAGCCCAGGAGTTGGAGGTTGCTGTGAGCTGTGATGCCACAGCACTCTACCCAGGGGGACAGCTTGAGGTTCTGTCTCAAAAATAAATAAATAGGCTCGGCGCCTATAGCTCAACTGGCTAAGGCGTCAGCCATGTACACCTAAGGTGGCGGGTTCGAATCCCCAGCCCAGACCCGCCAAACAACAATGACAGCTGCAACCAAAAAATAGCCGGGCGTTGTGGTGGGCGCCTGTGGTCCCAGCTACTTGGGAGGCGGAGGCAGGAGACTCACTTGAGCCCAGGAGTTGGAGGTTGCTGTGAGCTGTAATGCCA
>CAUYTI010157819.1:0-21277 GCA_963575145.1 Galago senegalensis | reverse complement strand
TCTCTTGCCTCCACCTCTCAAGTAGCTGGGACCACAGGCGCCCGCCACAACGCCCGGCTATTTTTTGGTTGCAGCCGTGATTGTTGTTTGGCGGGTCCGGGCTGGGGATTCGAACCCGCCACCTTAGGTGTACGTGGCTGGCGCCTTAGCCTGTTGAGTTATAGGCGCCAAGCCTGATCTCTATATTCTAAGACCTGAGCCAAGTACATGGCACAGAGGACTCAATAAATGTTTGCAAGAAGAATGAAGAGTAATAATATTCCCTCTCCTCTGTACAGAGTATGATTCTTACATCAACTCTCTAAGGCAGAAAAGACAGCGATTGTTGCTCCTTCCATAAAGAGGAGGCAATTTAGGCCCAAATGACTACCTGAAGTGCTACATTCACTCCGTTCATCAGGGACGAATGAGTCCTCTTCCTGGGGCTCCAGAATTTCTGCCAGAGATCTCTCCATTCTACAGTTTTTAAGTTTACCTGCTGGTGCAACACTCTACTGTGATCTGCCCCGCTTGCTTTCGACCTTCACTTCCACCAGATTACATCTACATGCACTCATGGCTACATGCTCCTCAGTGACGGTATCTCCAGATAAGAGATATTTAGTTTCCTCTGGCTCCATTCCTTCAAATCAACTTGCAAAACCCTAGATATACTCGGCACCCCACAGTTCAACGTCAATAAGTGGCATAATTAACACAACACTTGTAGTAGAAGTGAATTTCCATCTTGTAGAGGTTTCAAGATAAATGAGTCTGGAGGCAGTTTTTAAGGAAACTGAGTAAAACCTGTGAGTGGCTTTATGTTCATCAAACTTGCAAACTGCTGTTCTCTTTCATTTTACCTCCATAGCTGGTGCGTAAGACTTGTTTACTTCTCTTCTATAGGCTCAAAGAGGCTCTCAAACATTGATTTAACTATGGGGAACTGGTAGGACAAAATGCCTGGATAGCTTTGAATGGGCATATAGATTTATAGTGACAATTCTGCACATATTTACATATTTTACTGCGTTAAGTCACAATTTGTGGCAGGTATATGGAGTTGACTCCATGTCCAAAAGTCAAACAGTTTATTGTACAGCCCCGAAGATCTCCCTCTTGATCTTTCCACTCCTGCCTCAATAACCTCTCTAGACAAAGAGCAAGAAAAAAAATCATAAAAATAACATCAGGGTGGGGATGTAGGGAAATTAAAAGCCAACCAGGAAGCTTTGGGTTGGAAAACTATCTCAAAATGACCTGCAGTTAACTGCTAATCCACAGGGTACACGGCTGGCCAAGATTCACTTCCAAAAAGGTAGGCCGTGCTTGCCTCTGAGAGGTATTTTTGATTATCTGCCCTGGTTGCCCAGTTCTGCTGATCAGAAGCACACACAGGAAAGTTGTTCTTCTGATAATTAATGAACCACATTGCCCTTGTAAGCGAAAACAAGCACTGATCGTTGACATTACAACAGAATCTGTGGGCACCAATACAAAATGAGTGTATTCTATGCAGCCCTAGAGAAAGATAGAGACTTTACCTCCTTCATGTTTACATGGACGGAGCTGGAAAATATTCTTCTTAGCAAAGTATCTCAAGAATGGAAGAAAAAGTATCCAATGTACTCAGCCCTACTATGAAACTAATTTATAGCTTTCATAGGAAAGCTATAACCCAATTATATCCCAATAATGTGGAGAAAGGGGAGAGGGAAGGGAGGGGAGGGAGGAGGATGGGTGGAGAGAGGGAGATTGATGGGATCACGTCTATGGTTCATCTTATAAGGGTACATGTGAATCTTTCTAAATGAAGAATATAAATGTCTTAACACAATAACTAAGAAAATGACATGATGGCTATATGTTAACAAGTTTGATGAGAATATTCCAAATTATATGTAAAAATAGCACACTGTACCCCATGAAAGTATTAATGCACACAGCTATGATTCAATAAAAGAAAAACAAAATTTAGCACCAATCTCCAAATCCCTCAGACATGACAAATATTCTCAACTCCTGTACCCTCCATGTTTCTCCTCACTAAAATGTATGTAATTTAAATAGTTTAAAATATTTAGTTACATCTATAAAATATTTAATTCCCTGAAGGAAGGACAGTAAGGATAATTTGCTATGAAATATTTTCAATGACCATAAAGCCATGTCTAATTCAAAATTACTAAGACCATACACAGAAGGGGAACGGGTGCGTATAAGAGGGGGAGAGTTAAACTTTTTAGAAACATAAATTTGGTTGAACTCTACCCAAATATCTTAAAGCCATATTAAAGTAAGAAGATTTATTTCTAAATCATCTGCCTTCATAGCATATAAGCTCTCCCAAAATATACCTTTCCTAAAAACACAGATAAATTTTCTCATGCCATGAAAATTCAACAGACATGATCATAATCATAGTCATAAGAAAAAGATGACAAAAATAAAAGTAAACATTGAGTTAGAACTTCCTGTGTACTCGGAAGTCTTTTCTATGTATTATTTGATTTTCACAATATTATTTTATAAGGTAGGTACTACTGTGATCTTACAGCTAAGAAAATGGAGGGATAAGAGTAAAATGGTTTGACCGAGATCATCATACGCCCAGAGTGAGAGGCTACGGCTGGAAAATCCTTCTTCATGACAAAAACAAAGTAGTGAAGTAGTACTGAAAGGTACTTAAAAGATCTTAAGGTTACCAGATTAGCAAATTAGGAGCCAAAATGACATAGACATTGATGTGACCTCAGGGTGAAAACTGATACCAGAATTTAGGTCTCCAGATCCCAGAGCAGTCTGCTTTCCCATTATTCCACATTTTCTGTTTCTTGACCTTTAACAAGTTGCTGCCACACTTTGAGGGATAGAAAGACAACTTAAAATTAACTAATATAATAAGATCTGGTGATGAGTGTTAGAATTTACAAAATAGAGGAAATCCTTAAAACATCTTCATGAATTATTATTTCTATTACTCATCTAACTATGAAAATCATGGCAGAGGTGAAATAATACGTGCCAGGTCTAAAAGATTTGACCCCACGGCGTCTAAGTACTGTTTTAGCAAAAACAGGTGTCTCCCTCCTTTTCACATTTTTACTTTCTCTATTTTTCTTTAAATACTTAGGAGGCTGAGGCAAGAAACTCACTTAAGCCCAAGAGTTTGAGGTTGCTGTAAAATGACACCACGGCACTCTACCAAGGGCGACAGCTTGAGACTCTGTCTCAAAAAAAAGACAAAAATAGTTCCTGTAGCTCAGCAGCTAAGGCACCAGCCACATAAACCAGAGCTGGTGGATTCAAATCCAGCCTGGGCCTGCCAAAACAGCAATGACAACTACAACCAAAAAGTTGCCAGGCGTTGTGGCGGGTGCCTATAGTCCCAGCTACTTGGGAGGCTGAGACAAGAGAATTGCTTAAGGCCAAGAGTTGGAGCTTGCTGTGAGATGTGGCACCATGGCACTCTACCCAGGGCAACAGCTTAAGACTCTGTCTCAAAAAAAAATAATAATAATAATTCCTCACAAATACAAGATCAACTTTCAAAAAGTAATTCTTGACTGACTCCTTCAGCTTTTTAGCAAAAAATAGAAATTACAAAGTGAACTATCTTCCATTAAGGGCATTTATAAACTAGGCCATAACTTTTCTGCCAACTTCAATTTACTAATTGCTACTGTAAGTGCAAAGGGCATGCCTTAGAGACATATTGCAAATAAACTGGTTTTCTCTTACACATTAAACCCAATTATGCCTCTTAAAGTTCTTCATTATACAGCTTACTTTATCAAATCAATTGCAATATGTCTTTTGCCTAAGTGTAAAAAAATCCCAGACCTTATAAAGTACATTACAAGCTACATTTAGAAATAATTTCTTAAACAATCATTTCTTATAATCAGTACAATTAAGTGTTAAACTCATTTAATCTTCATAAAAATCTGCTTAAGAGGTACCACTAAATGGTGCAGAATAATACTAACATTAAAAAAAATTACTTATTAGCACCTGCCCTTCAGCCATATAATTTAACAAATGATGACAACCTACATCATTCTAGGAATTAGCCTTATACACATTCTTCAAAAAAATTTGACATATAATATTGTCTTAAAATTTAAGTCTCTAAATAAATATGGTTTCACCACTTCTTTTAAATTTTCGAGACAGAGCCTCAAGCTATCTCCCTGGGTAGAATGCCATGGCATCACAGCTCACAGCAACCTCCAACTCCTGGGCTCAAGCAAGTCTCCTGCCTCAGCCTCCCAAGTAGCTGGAACTATAGGCGCCCGCCACAAAGCCTGGCCATTTTTTTTTTTTTTTTGGTTGCAGCCATCATTGTTGTTTGGTGGGCCCGGGCTGGATTCGAACCCACCACCTTAGGTGTATGTGGCTGGCACCGTAGCCGCTTGAGCCACAGGCGCCGAGCCTAAATTTTCTTTAAGAGTGATTTTAGTATTGTAATAATTTTATATATGAGATTATAAAGATGATATTTAAGTCTACAATTAAATTTTACATATTAAAATAGGAATGCAATACCACATAAAGACATAGTTTTTGCTTCTGTTTTTAAAAAGTTACCAAATATTATGTTAAATCATAATTATGAATATAAAAACAGAAGAAACACATAAAAATATGATTAGATGTCCAAGGAGCTTCAAAATATAGTAAATAGTAATATGAGTTCAGAAGAGTCATAGTAGAAATAGTAAAGGAAGACTGTTTAGGGCTCCAATAGTCGACTAAAGGAATATAAATTAAATAAGTTATTTTTCTTTGGGGTTTAAATGTACAACACACTTGAATAATTTAATTCCTAGAAGTACAAGTAATGCTCACCTTCTAAACCAAAGTGAAATAAAGTGATTTAACATAGAAGTATATTGAGTTAATGTGCCTGGCAGCTGCCTGAGGCCGTCACAGCACTGAGAAATTTTTATAAACACTGCCATTACATTCCAGACCTCCAAATTCAGCCTTAATTAAAAATCAGAAATCGTAAATGAAACAATTACGTTCTATATTTCAACTGTTGCCACATTTAAGGATGTTTCTGGATATCATTCATTTAAAAAGTCTCAAGTTCTAAAAGGTTCTCAATCTATACCATTTAGGATAGGTATTATTAGTATGAGTTCAGAGAAGTCCTATATCCTCCCACACTCACTTTTGCTCATTTATGAATGGAACAATAAAAGCTATCATGCCTATTTAGCATGGTGGTTTTGACTGTTAAGTGTAAAAATGTACGGTAAAAGTATGTTATAAAGCAATAAATACACAGGAGCTATATTACTTAGTATGTGAGTGTTTCACTGTATACAATGTATTCAGGTTATTACTGCAGGAAATTGCAAAGACAGAAACAGAAGACAAAATCTCAGATATGGAAGAACTTATTTTAGAGAGAAAAAATTAAAATACAGAAAAAACATGTATTAAATATCTAAAAGCTATTTTTAAAACGTTTAATAGGGGAAAAAATGCTATCAACAAAACTCCTTGGATTGATTAAGAGAAGTAGAGAGAGGGAAAAATAAACCAAGCATTTCTTCAGCCTTCCTTGCTAAAGAGTGCTACTTCCTAGTGCCAGTCCACAAATACTCTATACTCATATCAAAGAAACTGTATTTGAAGACTTCTTAGTGATAACTTATTTAGTCTAGATTTACTGAAAGAATGCACAACTAGGAAAGTAAACATCTAGGTTTAAGTAAGTAAGCTATCTATGGCAAGACCAAGTCCCAGATGAGCATTTTGGAAAACCAATCACACCTTATGAATGAGATTGTGTAATGCCAATAGCCAGAGTATTATTTCCTCCTTGGAAAATGTCTGTAATTTAAAAACATATACCACTTTTTAATTCATCCTTAATTAGTTACTCATTTAATCATTATATGTGTGTGTGTGTGCGTGGGTACATACACATATATTCCTTAAAAAGTAGTCAATAACAGAGTTCTGCTTGCAAATAAATGTTTCTTTAAATTACCCATCTTTTCTTGTTTAGTGGAAGGATCCATTATTGTAAAGAAATGCTAGATTTAACAAGTTCTTATTCCTCTTCAACTATGTTGGGTTAATCTTCATAAAATCACAAAATATATATATTTATTACTCTATTTGATATAGGAAAAATTCAGGTTTCCAATTATAGTCATTGATAAATGGAAAACCAGTATTTAAATTTAAATCTACCCTATTCTATAGCCCATATTCCTAACAACTTTACAGTACTGTCTTTTATAATTTGAACTGGAAAACTACCTGTATCCTCCCACATAAGTGGTACATAATCTGAAAAAATACTAGCGAGAACTCCCCTCTCTTTGAGAGACTTCTACACTGCCACAACCAGCTCCACCCCTAAAGTGGGGCGCTGACCCTGCCCTTCTCTTCATAAATAATTACTCTAAGGATGAGCACTCCAGAAATCTGGCTATGAGGCAGTAACTCTATTAGCATAGATATCTAGCATGTGAAATGGTGAGTTTGAGTGGTCATTTTCCACACAAAAACTAGACTGAAGGCCAAAAAAAAAAAGAAGAAGCCAGCAGAAAGATAAAGGTCCAAATGAAGTCATACTGTTGTCCATTACAGTAAGGGAAAGCTAACTCATTTGTCAGTCAATAAAATATTCCTACAGGGTTTGCTTCTCTATCTCATTAATAAATAGAGAAGAATTTAATATCAATACGCATTACAAATGAGTTGATATTTTTAAATTATTCCAAAATTATGTTAGCAAAAGCTGACTGCATTTTAACTTACTGTTAGAACAAGTAATACTCTAGAATGTTTGAGGGGGTTCTTTTTTTTTTTTTTTTTTTTGAGACAGAGCCTCAAGCTGTCCCCCTGGGTAGAGTGCCGTGGCATTACAGCTCACAGCAACCTCCAACTCCTGGGCTCAAGCGAGCCTCCGCCTCCCAAGTAGCTGGGACCACAGGCGCCCACCACAACGCCCGGCTATTTTTTTTTTGGTTGCAGCCGTCATTGTTGTTTAGCAGGTCCAGGCTGGGGATTCGAACCTGCCACCTTAGGTGTACGTGGCTGGTGCGTTAGCCGGTTGAGCTATAGGTGCCGAGCCATTGAGGGGTTCTTGATGCTGCAAACATGAATTTTTTAATAGCTTTTTGAGGTAAAAGTGGCATACAGTAGTTCCCCCTTTCCATGGTTTCATTTGCCAAGGTTTCAGTTACTAATGGTAAGCCAGGGTCTGAAAATACTTAATGGAAAATTCTAGAAGTAGACAATTCATGAAAAGTTTCAAATTCTCTATCACAAGAGAGAATCCAATGATATCCACCTCACTTCGTCTTATCATATTGACAATTTACTAATCTCACATCATCAAAAAAGATAAGTATAGTATAGTAAGATATTCTGAGACAGAAATAGCCAACTAACTTGTATTATAATATATTATTATTGTTATTTTTATTATTAGATATTTTTGTAAAACACTTACCATGCCTATGTAATTTACAAATTAAACTTTATGACATAAGTACATATAGGAAAAAACTTAGTATGTATAGTATACAATACTACCCACAGTTTCAGGCATTAACTGGGGGTCTTAGAATACATATCCTTGGCAGATAAGGGAGACAACTATGCAATAAACACCAAACATTTAAAGAGCACATTTGGCTAAGTTTTTACATATGTATATGCACATAAAATGATCATCACAACCAGGGTAAGTAGCACGTCCACCACCAAACTTTCCTTGTGCTTCTTTGTAATATCTCATTCTCACTCAATTTCTTTACTTCTCAGTCTTCCATCACAGATCTGCTCTGTCACTACAGATGAGTTTAGGTTTTCTAGAATTTGCTATGCCTTTGGGTTTCCTAATCTTTTCCTTTGCAATGTCTCATATGCCGTTAATCCCGTGTTGTGTATTTTTCATTTCAGAGATTATAGCTTTTTCTTCCAGAAGTCTGATATGGATCATTTTTATTTCTCTCCTGTCTCTACTTGACATATTCACTCATTCCCTAGTTCCTTGAGTATAAGGAATATAGTAATAATTACTGTTTGATACTCCTGTCCATCAATTCCATTAGTATCACTACCGAGTTGGTTCCAAATGACTGACTTCATCATCACCTTGGAATGGTTTCCTACTTCTCTTCTTGCACAGTTTTTTTTTTCTTTGAGACAAAGTCTAACTATGTCACCCTCAGTGGAGTGCTCTGGCATCACAGCTCAGAGGAATCTCGAACTCTTAGGCCCAAGCAATTTTTTTGCCTCAACCTCTAGAGTAGCTGGGATCACAGGCACCCACCACAACACCCAGATATTTTTTTGTTGCAGTTGTCATTGTTTAGCTGGCCCAGACTGGGTTCAAACCCACCAGCCTGGGTGTATGTGGCCAGCACCGTAACTACTGTGCTACAGGCACCGAGCCTCTGGTATAATTTTTTTCTTAGATGTTGGGCAATCTGAATTTTACGTCGTTGAATAATGAATATTGTTGTATTCCCATAAATTTTCTTTAGATTTATTTTGGGATGCAATTATTTGGAAAAACTTAATCTCTCATGCTTTGAGAGGTTTTTTTGTTTTTTTTTTTTTTGGACTGTTTGGTTTTTTTCAGCACTGCCAGCCAAACATTTGGTATTGGGCTATTTTTGTACCATAGTGAGATAATCCTTCTGCACACTCTTACCATTGCCTCACAAATTATCAACTATGAGATTTTTTAGTCTGGTGGAAACACCAAGTATTCCTAGCCCTGCATGAGTTTAGGGAATTCTTCCCTCTAATCAGTTTGACTGGTGTTTCCCCCACCCTCAGATAGTTTTCTCAAATGCACATACTGATCAGAACTGAGCGGAGTACCTCTTCTAACACTGCAGATCTCTGGAGCTCTCTATTTGCTTGTCACCTTAGACTCCCAACTATGTCTCCTCAAATCTGGGATACAGTTAGGCTCTGCCTCTGTTCTACATCCCTGCTCCCCAACCTACCATTGCACTCCAGGCAGATTTCTAAGCAAAAAGAAAAGCCAAGTGCTAAAGCTGTAAAGCAGGCGTCCTCAAGTACAGCCCACAGGCCACATGTGGCCCACCTAGGACATGTATCCGGCCCACCAGGTGTTTTTGCTGCCACTGCCTGCCCTGCTTAGCAGCCAACTCATCCAGGGACCCATAGTCTGGCCCTCCAATGGTCTGAGGGACAGTGAACTGGCCCCTGTTTAAAAAGTTTGAGGACCCCTGCTGTAAAGAAATAATAGGCTTTGAATGTTCAACAGACAGAAAGAATGCCAGTGTAAGGACTGAGAAGAATGCGGTCAGAGAGCTATGGGCTATCATAAAGAGCCTGGGAAGTCGCAGTAAGGCATTTCATTTTATTTGGGTTGCAGTGGGAAAGAAGGCTTTTATGAGTCTTAAGGATCGACGTGCTGTAATCTGTATTTATAGTGACTCTGAGTACCTCGTGGAAGACAGACCACAGAGAGACAACAGTGGCAGGATGGAGACCAGTTAGGCCAGTCTGACAACTCAGGTAAAAGATGTCAGGGCTTAGACTATGGTTCTAACTGTGCAAGTGTAAGATACTGTAAGATCCTGAATATATTTCAGAAGCAGAACAAAATTTCCAGATGGACTGAACTAGAAATACAAAGAAAAAAACAATTAAAATTTCTAGGTTTCAGGCCTGAGCAAATGGATGGTTGACTGATGCCATTTGCTACACAGGGAAGACTTAAGGGAACAATCTGAGACAGTGTTTATAATATTTTTAATTTAATACTCTCATGCTATTTATCTTGGGTTCATCTGTCAGATTTCTCCAACTAGTTTACAATCAGTTTTGTATTTCTTTTGTATCCTCATGTGCCCAGCACAACACTGATACATACAATAAACGCCTGCTAAATCCAATTAAATTGAAGTGCCCTTATAACAAAAAATTAGAATCAACGTTTTCAAACCTTATGTTTGAAAAATCAAATACAGATGTTTTAATTAAAGACATTACATGTTTAATATAAAAAACAAATGCGAGAGACTAGGCCACTAGATGTATGTTTATAATTTTAAAAAGCACATACTGTTAAACATTTGGTGGTGTAAATGAAATTACAGATAAGTTTTCAAAAGGACTTATACAGAAAGATTTTTTAAGTGTCTTCAATTATTTTTCTTATAATTAAACTAAACATAAATGAACTAATTACACACGACATCAATCTTAAATAATGACTAAGACTAGAAAACTCAGTCATTTTCACACCACCATAATAATGGGAAATCAGGTAAATGCAAATGGGTTCTCTTTGAAAATATACTGTTGCCAAGCTGAATTCTAATAGCAAGTGCTCTTACGGGTCATTGGTTCTGACATATTTGCCTCAGGAAAATTTTTCCATAATTTTATAGCCATAATTGGGCAGAAGCCAGAGAATGTATTTAATTCTTTATTTTATACCCTTTCTGTGTACTTTTTATTCATTTTGATCTTTAACAACTAATTTACTATCAATTTTAAAAATCTAGAAAACTATTCTATTCTTAAAATTAGACCCCTTTTCCTCTAAAGCTGTCAGTTTTTTGTTATATACTAACATATAACAAAAAGAATTTTCAGACCAGTATAAGTTCTATTGCTTTTAGATTGTATTTTTAAAAAATTCTAGTTAATCATTAAGGCTATAAACCAGAGACATTAAAGTGACCCTGAGTACCACGTGGAAGACAGACCACAGAGAGACAACAGTGGCAGGATGGAGACCAGTTAGGCCACTCTGACAACTCAGGTAAAAGATGTCAGGGCTTAGACTATGGTCATCACTGTGGAAGTATCTAACTGCAGCTTACCAGGCCTTACTCACACAAATCATGAGTAATAACAGTAACAGTGGGAAAGCCCAAGGGAAGACCTGTGTATATGACCATAACAAAAACATTGTAGAGATTTCCCCTTATTTGAGAGTATACAGTTCTCTACCTGCTCCCCACAAACCCAACTAGCAAAATGTATATTTATAATTACATACTATGAGCACTTGTTTTGAGTTAATAATTACAACTAAAAAAACAGATGAGGTGTATTTTCACCAACTTATAAATGTCCCTCTTGCAGTAAATTATGAGGGCCTTGGAAACAGAAATAGTATCTTGTTAATTCTGGTAAGACCAGTTTCACTTATGGTGTCTAACACATAATAGAGGCTCAATAAGTGTCTCTTATCCTTTTTTTCCTTTTTGTAAACCTCTGCAATCTTTAGACATGTCATCAATGACACATCTCTAAGATGCTGCCTCTAAGTACTCTCTCTTCTTCAAAATTCACATCCCATGATCCCTGCTCACTTGCCCCAGCTCAAGGCTAACTCCCTTTTGTAAAGCTCTAAAGTCCAGTGTCTAATCACATATTTGGCCTGAATACACTACCTTAGACTGTTAATTGCCTATTCATTTAAAATCCAGATCTAGATATACCTTGTTCCCCCAACTAAATTAAATGCAAGGACAGAATAATGGCTCATTTTGTGTTCCAACACCTAACACAGTGCTTTGTACTTAATAAATGTTCACTGATGAAAATAAAGCCAAAGACGATGCAGATAGCACGGAGTTAGTTCTAGATATTCTTCTATCCATGTATTCATTCAGAGACATGAAGCTTCCTGGTCAAAGTAATTAAGGGATGGGTAATTGCCACAGCCAAAACTAATAAAATGAGATTATTACTGATCAAATAATTATTGTTCCATTATCTCCTAACAATTTGAGCAGGGCTATATATATGTGTATGTGTATAAAACCAACCTATTTTAATGAAGACGTAACTAAGAAGTGAAAAAGAAAAAGTAAATCCCCCTAAAATGATGATTTAATATGATAAGTAATAAAAACTAAAAGGCAAAGTAATGAAGAACATGCTCCTAATTTTTTAAAAACTAAGGACATAACATGTAATGTGTATGTGCATCGAGGTCAGTGGTTCTCAACCTTCCTAATGCCACGATGTATTTCCACAGGGGTCGCAACCCACAGGTTGAGAACTGCTGATCTAGGTTTTATATTCATGTATGTACAACGGAAGATGAGAGGAATAAAAAAAAAATAAGATATTAGTAATTACTAAATGGTAAAATTATAGGTGGTTTTTACTATCTTCTTTATGTTTTCCTTTACTTTCCAAATCAGAAACACATACCATAATACAACAAATATTTTGTTTAAATAAAACCTTCCCCCATTAAGAAATTTTGTTGTTGGATGTTACAAGCCAACCATTTCAACTCAGTCTCTCAAAGGAGTAGGGTGCCAGCCCCATATACTGGAGATGGCAGGTTCAAACCTGGCCCCGGCAAAAAACTGTGAAATAAATAAATAAATAAAACGAAACCCTCCCCCCCCCCCAAAAAAATGGGAGTGGTCACGCTCAATTCGACCTAAGTCATGTCCTTTATCTAAGTATCACAACCACCAACTTTCAATCTCTGTATTCTTTTAATCAAAAATATAATCCTAATAACCAATAAAGCAAAGTTTTACTTGTAAGTAAGGTAAATAATATTTAAAACCAGCTTTTAAATAAACATCTGTATACAATTTGGTATCTCTCCTATAAATCCTTCTCTTCAATGAACGCATTGACCCATTATGATTCACTGACAAGTTACAGCACACAGTAATGTCAGGCACTGTTCTCGGCATGATTCAGCAATGCACGAAACAGACAAGAACCTATACTCGAGGAGCATACTTCCAGGGTAGGAAGACTTATGGTAAAATAACAGGCAAAAAGGATATACACTGGATTACCAATAAATTCCATGAAAAAAAGAAAGATACATGGGTTAGGGGATGCAAAGGCCTGGATAACAAGAAGGGTGATCGTTATTTTATTTTATGTGTGATAAAAATGGAAAGCCTCACAACAGTGACACTTCAGGAGAGTTTTAATAAAGTGAAAGAATAAGACCTGCAAACACCTAAAGGTAAGAGCTCAAAACAGAAAGAAAGGCAAATACCAAGGTCCTGAAGGGGCAGTCTGCTTGGCTTGCCAGCTGAACACCAGATGGGACCAGTGTGGCTGAATTGGAAAACGGAGAAGGAGAAAGAGGCAAGAATCAGGGTGGAGTAGCATAAAGATCCCTCGTGTTCACAGAGAGGCTCCCTCCAAGCCTTGAAAAGAACTTTACACAATCTGTTCACAAAGTCACACTTTGGTAAAATTTGCAAAAGTACAGTATGTCACTGGTTAAGAACACTATCATTTTATGTTCCAAATTCTCTGTCACTCTTCCCCATGTGAACAACACTGGGATAGCCACAGGCATTTTGGAATCCACGGTACTTTAGCATCAGTTAAGTTAAATTTAACCAGATATACTTATTTGAGGCCTAGCAAGATATATTCATTAGTTTATTTTTCAGGTCTTTTTAGGTAGGTACAGAAAATTGAATGCCAGAGGCTCAATAACAGTGACTTTCAGGAATTCTCTACCATCGACTGTGCCAACTTACTCTGTCATGATACAAACGTAAAGAACTAGAGGTCATAATGACATATTATTTATTACCCTTAAAATAATATGGGTAATAAAAAATAAAAATGAATTGAAAATGCATAGAGCCAGAAGATGAGATTGTCCAAAGTTCTATGATCATTAGGTACATAAATTAGTAAGTAGAGGTTTTGATTCTTATCAAAAACTAGACAAAATAAAACTTCTCTCCTATCAAGAAAATGAAGTAAATATAACTGTAATTATTATAAATCATCATAACTTGGTAGAAAAGTTATGGAAACGGTACTATAGAGAATGTTAGCAGAATTCAAAACAGTGATTCTGTGCATTAAGTCACATGGTTTTAACTATTACAAACACTAACAGTGTAAAAACATACTTGATCAATAATTTGAGAAGATTAAATTATCTTTTTAAAATTTTCTCTGCTAAAAATGATATTATAGAATCATATGAAGAAATAAACAAAGAGCTCATAACCAGTAAATGATTTAAAAAATTATGTCAATGTGTTAGATGATTATTTAATAAAAATACAATGTAAGTTTTCTGGATTTTAAAAAATGTCTGGTGTTTATCACCTTTTGAAATTAAAATATTATCACTCAAAGTGAATTTTTTTTTGAGGCTTGTACAAAGGTCTTTATTGGTGGGGGAGGGAGGCTGCAGAGCAGCACCAAGGAGGAGAGATAAGAGAAGAGAAAAGAGGAGAGAAAAGAGGGGGGAGAGATAAGGAGAGAGTGTGTAAGAGAAGAGAGAGAGCAGAGGAGAAAGGCGGGGAGAGGGGGAGAGAGCTCGAAGTGAATTTTTAATGGGTAAGTTAAGCAGCACATTAAAAGCAGATCTGAAGAGATAACCAGAATTCAGCAGAGAGAGATGAAAGCACAGAAAAATGTTAAAGAATAGTAAGAAAACATGAAGAGAAAAATCAGAAGGTTTAAGATACATCTAAAAGAAGTTTGAGACTAATAGAATATAGAGACTGAGGAGAAGCAAGACTGACACAGAGAATGGATAAAAATTTAATTTCGGGGGGGAGTGGTCAAGATGGTCGACAGGCACCAGTCTCCAATAGAAGCTCCTGTTCAGAGGAAAGATTAAAGTCCGGAGAAAAACCCAACAAAGTCAAAAACTGGGAGCCCAGCTGAGAGAGAAGAGTGATACCAGCAGGACACCTCTTCCGAGACAGGTGGAGACTCTGAGAGGACAATCCACAGGTACATAAATCACCCCAAAGGAATAGCGCCCATCCCCTCCCCCAAGAAAGGTGTGCTTTTCCTTTGTTTCCTCTTCAACCGAGTCTCCTACAGGCCACCATAAACTGAGGACCTATTCTCTCACTCCACGAGTGAGAGCTGCCAACAGGGAAGTTTACTACCCTGGAGGAACCCAGTTGAGACTCAGAACACCTTCCCCCAGGCAGAAAAGTGGAAGTGGCATTCACTCTGCCATTTTGAGTTTCCAGTCCACTATCCCTCCCCTTGCCGGCAGAGACAGGGAGAGGAGACCCAAGAACAACATCCACCCACCCTTCCAAGACCAACTCCCTGTCCCAGTCCTTCACTGGGAGAACCACTTGATCCACACTTTCTGGGAGCAGACGGATCCCCCTCACCCAACGCATTCTGTCTCCCGGGCTGCTATCTGCACTTCCCAAGACCTTGGTGCAGGTGACCAGGATTGACGCCGGACAGGGAGGGCTACACACCCCACCAGGTGTCCGCCTCTGGGTCTTTGGTGGCCCTTGACAGTGACTGACTTCTGCTGGGTGGGGTCACTAAGCTGCGCCTGCCTCCCAGAGCCCTGCTGGCCAGCGGCTACCATAGACTCCTGCTGGGGAGGGTCGCGCAGTCCCACCAGCTGCTTGCATACCTCCAGGGCTTTGGCGGCCAGTGAGGGCAATTGACTTCTGCTAGGGCAAGTTGAGCAGCCGAGAGCCTGCCTCCTGGGGCCCCCTGGCCCTGGATCACCACCAGCTCCTGCCTGAGAGGGTCGCGCCATCCCACCAGAAGCATGCCAGCCTCCGGGGCTTTGGTGACCAGTGAGGGCAACCGACTTCTGTTGGGCGGGTCGTGCAGTCTCGCGCCTGCCTCCCAGGGTCTTGTCAGCTGGCAGTCACCAGCAGCTCCTGCCGGGGAGGGTCGTGCCATCCCACCAGCGGCGCACCTGCCTCTGGGGCTTGGCGGCCTGTGAGGGCAGCTGACTTCTGCTGGGGCAAGTCGCGCAGACATACACCTGCCTCCCTGGACCTTCCAGAGTGTGATCCTGCCGGGGAGGGTTGTGCCATCCCGCCAGCTGCGCACCTGGCTCTGGGGCTTGGGTGGCCTACAAGGACAACTGACTACTGCTGGGTCAGGTTGTGCAGCCGTGTGCCTCCCGGGGCCTTGCCAGCTTGCAGTCGCCAGCAGCTCCGGCCTGGGAGGGTCGCGCCATCCCGCCAGCCGTGCATCTGCCTCCGGGGCTTTGGTGGCTAGTAAGGACAACTGACCTCTGCTGGGGCAGGTTGCGCCTGCCTCCCAGGGCCTTGACGGCGACACTGACTCCTGCAGGGGTGGGTTACATCACTCGCTTGCTGGCTCCGCCTCCCTGGGTCTTACCAGGTTGTGCCCAGGAGAAAACTAGAAGAATTCACTGGCAGAACAGTTTTAGGGACAGTTTCCGAAAGGTGCAAATTCAACATGGGATGGAATCAGCAGAAAAACTCTGGCAACCAGAATAACCACAGGAGATTAACCTTCCCAAAGAAGGATGCAGTAGACACAACTAAAGGCCCACTACATAAACAGATATCTGAAATGTCAGACACTGAGTTCAAAATCTGGATAGGGAGTAAGATCAACAGGTTGGAGGAAAAGAGGGAGCTAGAATTTCAAATCATTCAAAAGCTGTCCCAGGAATTCAATGCTTTCAAAGATAAAATGATCAAGGATTACGATACACTGAAACAAGAGGTTGCAGATTTGAAGAGCACCCTTGAATCCCTCCATCAGAGGATAGATGAGGCAGAAGAGGCTCGGCGCCTGTGGCTCAAGCGGCTAAGGCGCCAGCCACATACACCTAAGGTGGCAGGTTCGAATCCCCAGCCCGGGCCCGCCAAACAACAATGACGGCTGCAACCAAAAAATGGCTGGGCGTTGTGGCGGGCGCCTGTGGTCCCAGCTACTTGGGAGGCTGAGGCCAGAGACTCGCTTGAGCCCAGGAGTTGGAGGTTGCTGTGAGCGTGATGCCATGGCACTCTACCCAGGGGGACAGCTTGAGGAGCTGTCTCAAAAAAAAAAAAAAAATCCTCCTCTGCTGTCAAAGAGTTGTCCATCTTGTGCTATAGAAAGTCCTGCCAAGCATATCTTGAAAATCACTGTTAGAATGTGTCCTTTCACTGTCTTTCTATTAACCCTATATATAAATTTAAGACCATAAAGGAAAAAATACATAATCTCACTTCTACTTAATGGCTTCAGATACTTAAGTGTTCTTTTTGCCCTATACCTCTGCCTGCCGCCTACAGATTAGATATCCCCACTTTCTCCTATCTTTTTTTTTTTTTTTCCACTTTGTTGCCCTTGGTAGAGTGTTGTGGCATCATAGCTCACAACAACCTCCCAACTCCTAGGCTTAGGTGATTTTCTTTTTCTTTTTCTTTCTTTTTTTTTTTTTTTTTTTTTTGAGATAGGAGCCTCAAGCTGTCCCCCTGGGTAGAGTACCATGGCATTGCAGCTCACAGCAACCTCCAACTCCTGGGCTCAAGCAAATCTCCTGTCTCAGTCTCCCAAGTAGCTGGGACCACAGGCGCCTGCCACAACGCCCGGCTATTTTTTGGTTGTAGCTGTCATTGTTTGGTGGGCCCAGGCTGGATTCAAACCCCCCACCTTGGGTGTACGTGGCTGGCGCCTTAGCCACTTGAGCCACAGGTGCCGAGCCAGGTGATTTTCTTGCCTCAGCCTCCCAAGCAGCTGGGATTACAGGCTCCCACCACAATGCCTGGCTATTTTTTTGTTGCAGTTTAGCTGGGGCTGGGTTTGAACCTGCCACCCTCAGTATATGGGGCTGGCACTCTACTCACTGAGCCACAGGCCCTGCCCACTCCTCTTTTATTTTTTTGGTTGCAGTTTTTGGTCAGGGTTTGTTTTGAACCTGCCACCTCCAATATATGGATGGGGCTAGCACCCTACTCCTTGAGCCACAGGTGCCTCATTTTTAAACTTTATTATTATTTTTTTTGAGACAGAGTCTCATGATGTTGCCCTGGGTAGATGCTGTGGTGTCACAGCTCACAGCAGTCTCTTCGGCTGAAGTAATTCTTTTGCCTCAGCCTCCCAAGTAGCTGGGGCAACAGGCACCCGCCACCACCCCTGGCTATTTTTTTTGTCGTTGTAGTTGTTTAGCAGGCCCAGGCCGGGTTCGAACCTACCAGCCCTGGTATATGCGGCCAGTGCTGTAAACACCCAGTATGGGCACTGAACCTATCTTTTTTTTTTCTTTTTGACAGAGTCTCACTCTCACCCTGGGCAGAGTACTGTGGCATCATAGCTTTCAGTAACCTCAAACTCTTGGGCTCAAGTGATTCTCTTGCCTTAGCCACCCAAGTAGCTGGGACTGCAGGCCACAATGCCTATTTCTAGAGACAGGGTCTTGCTCTTGCTCAGGCTGTTTCAAAATCAGTGAGCTCAGGGCAGTCCACCCAGAGTGCTAGGATAACAGGCTTGAGCCACCATGCCCAGCCCTAGCTTTTTTATTTTTAGCAGAGATGGGGTCTTGCTCTTGCTCAGGCTGATCTCCAACTCCAAACAGTAATTTTTTTTTTTCTTCGCAGTTTTTGGCTGGGGCTGGGTTTGAACCCATCACCTTTGGTATATGGGGCCCAGCGCCCTATTCCTTGAGCCACAGGCACCACCCTGGTCTCCAACTCCTGAGCTGAAGCAATCCACTGCCTCAGCCGCCCAGAGTAATCCTAGTGTTACAATCATCCGCTACCTTGGCACCCGGCCTTTTTTGATACTTTTAAATTTACATAATGATGCTGCATAACAGGTCAGAAGACTAAACTACATTTTAGAATTAGATTCATTTCTAGTTTGACTAATCATAAATGAAGGCTATGGGTTTAGGGGTTTGAAATCGTCTCATTCTGTTGCCCTCAGTAGACTGCCATGGCATCGTCTCAAAGCAACCTTAAACTCTTGGGCTCAAGAGATCTCCTGCCTCAGCCTCTTAAATAGTTGGAACTATAGCACCACCACATCCAGCTAGTTTTTTTCTATTTTTGATAGAGATGGGGTCCTGTTCTTGTTCTTGCTCAGGCTGGTATGGAACTTCTGAGCTCAAGCAATCCATCTACCTCAACCTCCCAGAATGCTAGGATTACAGACATGAACCACGGCACCCAACAGATTTCATTTTTTTGTTTTTTAAGAAATAGGGCCTTGGGTGGTACTTGTGGCTCAGTGAGTAGGGCGCCAGCTCCATATGCCAGGTTTGGTGGGTTCAAACCTGGCCCTGGCCAAACTGCAACAAGAAAATGTGGTCCCAGCTACTCTGGAGGCTGAGGCAAGCCCAGGAGGCAAGCTACTGTGGAGGCTCGCCTAAGCCCAGGAGTTGGAAGTTGCTGTGAGCTGTATGACTGCACTCTACTGAGGGTGATAAAGTAAGACTGTCTCTACAAAAAAAATAAATAAAAATAAAGAAACAGAGTCTCCCTCTGTTGTATCGGCTGATCTGGAATTTGGCCCAAGCAATCCTTCTGATTCAGCCTTCTGAATGTCTAGGATGACAAGCATGTGCAACCATTTCAGGCCCCAATTTTTTGTCTTAGCTTACCATAGTTTGATTTGCTATGGAGGGATTGTTCAAGTTATATACTGATGAAGTGAAAATACTTATTTTTAATTATTTTAAACTTTTCATTTTGAAAATATTTCAGACTTATAAAACAAACATACTGCAAAAACAAAGTATTTCCATGTACACTTAGATTTACCAAATGTTAACATCTTACATAACCACAGAACAATTGTTGAAATCAAGGGATTAACATTATTACAATGTTATCTATTATACTACCTTAGACTGTTGTACTACAGATCTTCAAACTTCTCCATGGCCCATGACATACACCTAGTCAATATCACTTCATTGGTTATCATCTCTTTTAATCTGGGACACTTGGAAGTTTATCTTTAGTGACCTTAGACTTTGTGAAAAGTACAGGCCTATTTGTAGAAGAGCTCTCAGCTTGAGGTTTACTCTCATGATTAAAAGTTTATGCATTCTCAAAGGAGTAAGGCGCTGGCCCCATATGCCGGAGTTGACGGGTTCAAACCCAACCCCCGGCCAAAAAAAAAAAAAAAAAAGTTTATGCATTTTTGGTGAGAATACCAAAGTACTGATCATTTTAACAAGGACACATGGGTGGCGCCTGTGGCTCAGTGAGTAGGGCGCCAACCCCATATACCAAGGGTGGTGGGTTCAAATTCAGCCCCCTGCAACAAAAAATAGCCAGGTGTTGTGGTGGGCCCCTGTGGTCCCAGCTACTTGGGAGTCTGAGGCAAGAGAATAGCCTAAACCCAAGAACTGGAGGTTGCTGTGAGCTGTGATGCCATAGCACTCTACCGAGGACAACAAAGTTGAGTCTCCAAGGAGAGGGAAGAGTAAGAAGGTGGATGTGGAATAAAAACTTAACTGTCAGATGAAACCAATTTATAGCTTTCTTATGAAAGCTATAACCCAATTATAGCCCAAGAAGAAGGGGGAAAGGGGAGGGGGGAAGGATAGGGAAGGGAGGGTAATTGGTGCGACCACACCTACGGTGCATCTTACAAGGGTACATGTGAAATTTACTAGGTATAGAACATAAATGTCTTAACACAATAACTAAGGAAATGCCGTGAAGGCTATGTTAACCAGTTTGATGAAAGCATTTCAAATTGTATATAAAATCAGCACATTGTACCCCATGATTGCATTAATGTACACAGCTATGATTTTTTTTTAATACAGCTATGATTTAATTAAAAAAAAAAAAACTTACCTGTCAGGAATTGGCGCCCATAGCTCAGTGGTTAGGGTGCCAGCCACATACACCAAGGCTGGTGAGTTCCAACCTGGCCCTGGCCGGATAAACAACAACTGCAACAAAAAAACAGCCAGGTGTTTAGGCAGGTGCCTGTAGTCCCAGCTACTTGGTAAGCGGAGGCAGAAGAATAGCTTGAGCCCAGGAGTTTGAGGTTGCTGTGACCTGTGACACCATGGCACTCTACCAAGGGTGACAAAGTGAGACTGTCTTGAAAAACAAAACAAAAAAAACCCTACCTGTTAGGTACAATGGACACTGTTCTGGCGATGATCACACCAAAGCCCTGACTTAAGCATTCTAAAAGACATCTACTTCCTTTCCACTGGTGATGCCATCATCCAGTAATTCACCAAGATGAGGATCACAAAGAGAAAGAGGAGAGGTACCTGATACATGTTCTCTAGGCCTTTTAGAAAACATGGAGTTGGCTCAGCGCCTGTGGCTCAAGCGGCTAAGGCACCAGCCACGTACACCTAAGGTGGCAGGTTCAAATCCCAGCCCGGACCTGCCAAACAACAATAATGGCTGCAAGCAAAAAAATAGCCGGGCGTTGTGGCGGGTGCCTGTGGTCCCAGCTACTTGGGAGGTGGAGGCAGGAGACTCGCTTGAGCCCAGGAGTTGGAGGTTGCTGTGAGCAGTGAAGCCATAGCACTCTACCCAGGGGGACAGCTTGAGGTTGTCTCAAAAAAGTAAACATGGAGTTTCAGGCCCAGCGC
>CAUYTI010157817.1:0-101718 GCA_963575145.1 Galago senegalensis | reverse complement strand
AATCGTAGCTGTGTATATTAATGCTATCAGGGGGTACAGAGTGCTATCATAGGGTAAATAGTGCTGTTTCTATATACAATTTGAAATACTTTCATCCAACTGGTTAACATAGCCTTCATGTCATTTTCTTAGTTATTGTGTTAAGACATTTATATTCTACATTTAGAGAGATTCATATGTACCCTTATAGGATGAACCATAGGTGTGATGCCACCAATCACCCTCCCTTCACCTACACTCCCCCCTCCTCTCCCCTCCCTCTCTCCTTTCCCCATATTCTTTCTTAATTAATATAGCCTTAAAATTGAATAGAAAAATAAAGAATGAAAGCATATTAATCACACTTATCCTTCCATTTAAGGGAAACATTCAAGCTAAAATTATATGATTTTAAAAGGTTCTTTTTATCATTAACACTATGCAAATAATTGCTTTAAACTATGTGTCAATTGGAGTTACCACACATATAAAAGGAGCGTTTAATTAAGACAAGATTTAGAGTCTGGGTAGGTTTAAAGAATGACAAAGACATGATGAAACACTCAGGTATTTGGCCACGGTTGAAACCACCAAGCCACAGTTTGAAAGAGAGCAAGAAGTGAATGGTGTTACCAGACATGGAGGCTCCACCACAAAGGGATAATCTGACATCAACTGTAACAATAGACCACAGTCACTGATAGAAGGATGACAACAGAAAGGACAAGAAGGGGGTACAACTTCAATGTCTTGCTCCACCTTTCTCCAACTATGCTGCAGAGTTTTCTACTTTCTGACCCCAAGGGAAAGTTGGAGAGCAAGGAATCCTTCCCTGGTTACCCATTATGTAGTGATTAGCCTTCCAGAACAGAAAGGCAGAGAAGAGTGCATAATTAATGGGAATATGGGAAAATGGGGAAAAAGTGACATAATTATACATTTATATCTACTAAACAAAAATTAAATTGTTTTATCATTCTTTGTTATGTGAGCTTTCAATGTATGCTAGAATTCTACATTCTTATGGAAGGCATTTTAAATCAGAAAACACAGATGTGATAGTGAAACTTTCTTGCACAGCCTCCTCTTATTGAGAATTTGCCAATAAGCCTAGATTGTGCTTTCACAATAGAAAAGGAATATCCATTGACCTAAGAATAAATGAAAGACATAAAATCATCAGCATGAAAATAAAGCTTCATCTCCACTATAAGAATGAGGAAGAATGCTGACATAAAGCATTTTCAAAAACTATAGGGATGTTTAAAATGTATTTATTTAGAAGAGAAAAAGAAAGGCATCAACTCATTAAAAAAACATACATTTAATTATTTTTGGCTTAAAATGCCTAAAAATATGTTAATAATATGAATGGACTTTTTAATCATCAATTCCACCATGAGAAAATTTAACACACAAACACCCCAAATTGATTAAATAATTTTCACAATTATTTTCTTGCAAGACAGTTCTGTTATATAAAGCAAATATTTTCTTAGACTCCCTTAATTTGTGAGAATTCTAAAATACTGAAAACTTATTTAGGTTTACATACATGGAGGACTATGTCTTCCATTTAATATGCTACACATCTTACAGAGTTCTATTCAACCCAAATCAGAGTATATAGTAAATTGTTCTTCATTAAGTCACATGATTAGACTATAGAAAAAGTGACTTTTAATAATTTTTATTGCCAGTGGAAATAAATGTACGTATCCACAAAAATACAAAACAGAAAAAAATGTAAGTAGTAAAGTGAAAATATCCTGGTAGAGGAAATTTACAGTTATCATGTTATAAGAATTGTGACATATTTATATGGCTATGGCCACACACAAAGCTAAAAATTCTTCAGTAAAAACATACTATATTTTAGAACATTGGACTCAGTTTTAGATTCTCTTGTAGAGAACAAATAAAATGATAACTGGTGTTAAATTTTATGAAGCAATTATTCTGTAGGAGGTAATTTGTCTAAATTTTATTTCTTAATGTATCAAATACACAAATGAATCATCAGTGACTTCACAGCTTTCAAAGTCAGCTGGCATCTACAGACAGAACCATTACTACTCTTCCAGCTACATAAAATTGTTTAATACTTCTATGCTTCTGTGTATGAAACAAACAAACAAAAAGATATCTTCTTCATGGAGTTATTTTAAACATAGCATGAGATGATAGACATAAAGCCTGTAGTATAGATGTGAAATGTATCAAGAACTAAAGCAACGACCACTTATTCTCAATATTATGATAGTTTCTGTTATTCTTACTCAGGATTGATTATGACTTTAGAAAGGTTAAATGTCAATAGTATTGCTATATGTTTTTGAATAATCGTTTTCTTAAAAGCAAGGTTGGTTTAGTCTCGATGGTTCCTTAAAGCTATGCATTCAATGTTGTGTTGTGTGTTAAAGACCTGTGAACCAGAGCTAGCCCATGAATTATCCAGATTTTAGCAGAACCCTTCATTTTGCTTTTTGCATAATGCTATGAGGTGAGAATCATTTTGTGTACTCAGATTTAAGATTTTTCCTTAATTCTTCATTTCTCCTCATGCTCCAAACACTGCAAAGTAAAATTGTTTTTGTACCATCACATGGTAGAAAAAAATTCCCTCTTTGAATTTGGACTGGCCTGTAGTCTGCTTTGCCCAGAAGAATGGCAGTGTGCCTGATGGAGTCTATTCTTCAAGAAGACTGGCTATACCCTACCATTTAAATGCCACTTCAGTAAAACCAAGCTGGTCCATGTTGGTGAATGATGTGAGATCCCATGGGAGAGAGCCTCATTCTCTTGATCAAAACATCTTAGATCAACTTGATCAGCCTATTGCCAAATAGTGCCCAGTCAAGTCCAACAAAGCCTCCTGCCAATTTTTAGATATGCACAGATATATGAGTAAAGCAAGTGAATACCAGACTAACCATCCAGCTGACCTATGCAATTGTGAGAAATAGTGAACTCATATTGTTTTAAGCCACCATGTTTGTGAGCCAACATGGTGAGCAACAATAGATTACTGATCTGTATTTACAGTTATACCTGTATCTGTATTGATTCTAATTTATAGAGGGAAGTAAATAATCAAAAATGTTAAACGCAGTAAAAAAAACTTTCTTTAAAAATTAATTTTGGGGGGCGGTGCCTGTGGCTCAGTGGGTAGGGCACTGGCCCCATATACCTAGGGTGGTGGGTTTGCCAGCCCAGGCAAACTGCAACAAACTAGCTACTTGGGAGGATGAGGCAAGAGAATTGCTTTAGGCCCAGGAGTTTGAAGTTGTGAGCTGTGACACCATGGCACTCTACTGAGGGTAATAAAGTGAGACTCTGTCTCTACAAATAAATAATAAATAAATAAATAAATGAAAATTAATTTGGGAGGAGGCATTTGTGGCTCAAAGGAGTAGGGTGTTGGCCCCATATACCAGAGGTGTTGGGGTCAAATGCAGCCCTGGTGAAAAACTGCAAAATAATAATAATAATAATAATAATAATTTTTGACAAAATTGAAAAAGATATTTAAAACACAGGCAACCAACAAGGGTCATGTTGTTCACATCCAGGATACATAAACATACAACCCAAAATATTTAAATAAGCAATTCAAAGACTAAGATATAAAAATAGACAATAAGCATATTGATAGAAAGATGTTTAACCATAATGCTTATCATGAAAATGTCAGGTCAAACAAAACCCCTATCCACATATCTCACACTTAAAATATAAAAGCCTGAGAATACCAACCTTTGACTGAAACTTACATGCACTATTCTTAGAAGTAAAAATTTTAAAAAGTCATCAAAAACTCTTGTTAATCTCGTGAGCCTCACTACTTATACATGCACTGTGATAAACATGTCTGGCCCCGGGTTTGTACTAGATAGAAATGCATGCACAAAAATGCCAAAGATATGTTATTGTCCCAAAGTGGAACAAACCTAAATGCCCACCATACATGAAAGAGAAATATTGCTGTGATTTATCAATATGAAACAATGTAATTGAAGGAGGTTCAGCTACCAGCTATAGGAATGAAAAGACCTCGCAAACATAATATGATAATGAAAGCAATAAAAACGTACAAGGTGTAATTCCTACTCATATTAATTCCAAAACCAAGCAGAAGTAATATTTGTCATTAGAAAGTAAAGATAGTGCCCACCTCTAAGCATGATAGTTTGGAGAGTGATAGGTGCACATGAAGGGGACACTGAGATCTGGATAATATTCTATTTCCTGGCATAAATGCTGAAAGAGTGTTTATATCTACATTTGATATGTGCAATTAGCTGTGTATCTGTATTATGTCCATACATTTTAGAGGCAAATGCCATTTAACTGTTTTAAACATGTCTGACATTTCAGTAGAAAGGGTACTCAACCATTTAGTAGGTCATCTCCCCCTTTATGATATAGACGTTAAATGATGATACAGATACTCAAGCAATATATTTCTGTTACAGTATAGAAAATAAAATACCTTTACACATGTTGCTCATCTTTCTGCCTTTCTAGTTCTCTATATCTGGACTCCTCCCATCCTCCTTCCTCCCTGTCTCTTTTCCTCTCTGTCTCTGTGTCTTGCTTATCTCTCTTTTACACACACACACACACACACACACACACACACACACACACACACACATTCTTTTCTATCCCCTTCCAGTAGGACAATTTGTCCTCATTTTTCCTTTTTTTAAAATGTCTTCTCTCATTTAAAATGAGTAACAGAAAAAAGAATTGAAAGAATAATTGTTATAAAAATACCCCAAAAACTCTTAACTGTGAGGCTCAGTGCCCATAGCACAGTGGTTATGACGCCAGCCAAATACACCAAGAATGATGGTTTCAAACCCAGTCCAGGCCAGCTAAGCAACAATGACAGTGCAACAGAAAAATAGCTGGGCGTTGTGGTGGCACCTATAGTCTTAGCTGCTTGGGAGGCTGAAGCAAGAGAATTGCTTAAGCCCAAGAGTTTGAGGTTGCTGTGAGCTGTGACCCCTATAGCACTTTACCAGGGGTGACATAGTGAGACTTTGTCTCAAAAAACAAAACAAAACAAAACAAAACACCCTCATTGTGAAACAAGGCACTTTAAAATATTAATTAAATTACATATTCATAATCTTTCTACTCATACAGCCTAAAATCTCAGAACCAAAACATATAATAGCCCTCCTATTTTTTTTTACTTTCACATTTAATAAAATATGCCACTTCTATTATATCTACATCACTAAGTAAATATTCATATTTATTTTTAATCCTGTTTCAGACTCTTCCAGATTTAAAAAAAAATGAAATGGGCTTTTTTTTTTTCCATTTCAATTACCAGATATACACTGAATTAAAGCAATATCTGATTTTTGTTTGCTTTTCAAATTAAAAAAAATTAATTATTATGGGACATAACAGTTGTATTACTCCATAGAAAATGTGTACATGTGATGGTTAGATATAGGCACACAATGTGAGTTAATCAGGGTAACTGGGGTATCATCAGTTAACTCAAGCACCTCAGGTTAGCAATATTCTAATTCTGCTCACTTAGTTATTCTGAACTGAATCCTAAGTTACTGTCATTTACTTTTAAGATAACAAAACATGAAATGAAAAAAAAAATGTATTCTTAACATGCTTTTCCGAACAGTAAACACAGAATATTATTTTATGCTTGTAAGTGTTAATCATATAAACAAACAAATACAAATTCTTTTTTTAACATACCATAATGCCATTCAATACTGAATTGGGAGTAAGAAGAGGAAAGAGAACAAAAATAGCAAACAGTTTAAAGATAAAATTAGAGGCTTGGAAAAAGAAATGTTTGCTCAGGGCCTAAAGCTCTGGAATAAGTCAGAGCTCAGAATTGACCTCAGAAAAATGAGATTTTCTGAAGCAAAACATCTACTAGTTTATCTCTTAGAAATTTGAACATATCAGGAAGTTTTATTTCTTTATTTCCCACAACAAATATTTGACATAAATATGTATTACTGTCTTTTCATGGAAAGGCAACTGAGATAAGGAAGCATACATTTTAGGTATGGTAGTATCACATTTTTAAATTCAAATCCCAAACTTTTTAATCCATCCCTTTGAAGTTTTCACAAACATGTGCTATTTTCTTCAGCAAGTTTGTACAAAATTTCCAATTTGTCTAGATGCCTGTCTTTGTTCAACTTATTAACCTCTTTCAGGCTGCTAATACTGTATTTACAGAAAAAAATGAGGAAAAGATATAGATACTTTTGGTAGGACTGCAAACTAGTACAACATATGGAAAACTATATGGAGATACCTCAGAGAACTAAAAGTGGACCTAAACTTTATCCATCAATCTGACGGCTGGTTATAACCCCCCCACACACACACACAAAGTAGTTTTATAAAAATGACAGCTGCACTCAAATGTTTATAGCAGCCAAATTCACGATCACAAAGTCATGGGACCAACCCAAGTGCCCAGCAGTACATGGAAGGATTAATATAGTGTGGTGTACGCGTACTATGGAGTACCACTCAGCACATATGAAAAGTCTGGTATTTTTTGTCACAACTTGGATAGAACTGGAGACCATTCTTCTGAGAGAAACATCCTAAGAATAGAGAAACAAACACATGTACTCAACACTAGATTGGAATTAATTAATCAACACTTAGGTGCGCATATGTAAGTAAAACTCAACAAAAATCAAGCTTGGGGGAAGGGATGTGAATTCACACCCATTGGGAACAGCGCACACTATCTCATTGAAGGGAACACTTAGAACTTTGACTCAATCTGTACAAAACACAAAACAAACATGTACCTCCTAAGATTGTGAAAATTTAAAAAAATAGAGAAAAAATAAAATCAAAAAACCAAAATATGTAACCCTTTGACCTCAGAATTTTCAGAGGCATAATAAAATAGGGTAAACAGGAAAAATATAAACATTAAACGTATAGGTGCTAAAAAATAATAAAAATTATTTGCAGTAAGTCTGATGAACAAGTATGTGAAATCTAGTCCTATTCACACAGTGGTCTTGTAACCTACAAGCTCTGTGATTTAGAAAGAGTTATTTAACTTCTCTGTGAAATGCATTTGATGATAGTGTTTTTTTAAGAACATAAAATTAATTATTATTTTTAACCTAAGTTCGTGCCTGCACCAAGAGAAGTGTTATATATTGCAGCTATTATCATAATTACCTTGTTTTCCCACTACCTTATAAACTTGGAGGGAAATAAAACTATTCTATTAAGAATGAAAAGAAAATCATGATAAAATCTGGAATCAGGTTGTCATCTATTTTCTCTTCTCTAAGTTGGTGATAAAGACATACATTCTCTGACATCTAATTTCTGTATTGTTGAAAAATTGTTATTTTAGGAGATTCTTCCTTTCATTTATTTACTCTAAAAGTAAAAATTTGGAATGATTGATGAAGAGTGCATGTGGGACAACTTAAGGGAAGAGTCATATTTTGTTGTGCTTGCATTACCAGGAATAATGATTTTATAAACTTGAAACCAATATTCAATTATTGTTAGTAGATTAGAAATATTATTAGGAATTGGATTGCAGAGTATAGATAAAGGAATAATAGTAACAGGGGACTGACTTGGATGCAATTTCCTGGCTTTGAGCCAAAGCAAGAGACATTGTCACTTTAATATTCTCCAGCCTGGCATATTGAATATCCCCCTCCCTCCACAGCTGCCAGTGGCCTTAGGTTACAGGCTTTGAGGCTGTTCTCTACCAGGGCAGGGCATCTCTTTTCTTCTGGCACCTTAGTTAGGCCAGAGGAGTCTATCTGTGTGAACACAAGGCCATCAGAGTATTAAAACATTACATCTGTGAGGTGTGACTGTGGGTCATCTAAGTCAGCCTCTAATTTGTCTACCTTGTCAAGACTATGTTTGTATTGAGACCATATATTATTTTAAAATAATAAAAAGTAGCAAGTAAATCCACACAATGTAATTAGTTGTAGAATTATTCTACTTTATAGAAATGTAAGCTCAGCAAGAGCCATTATGGGATTGTTTGCATGCCTTCATGAGATTTATGACCATAACACTGATGTATGAAATAAGTGCAGAGCTAGCCTGACGCTCAAGGCGGCATACTGGAAGCCTCATGAAGAAGCGTGTACCACCTCCCGAATTCCTGCTGCTCTTAAAGCTATCACTTAGTCTTTGCCTATTTATTCTCTATAAGTTTCATAATAATTTTCCATTGATTTCTCACCCCACCAGGCCACAGGGAAGTAGATTCCTAGAGTGTGGGGGCTGGTATCCCAACAGATTGATATTTGTCTGTAGTGTCAATTTACTGTAATACTTTTCACAGATGAAAAAAGTGTTTAAGGAGTGCATCAAATCAATAATTAACTATTCTATCAGGATACTATTTATGCTCAATTTTGTTTCTTTTCCAATGAAAACCTACTCTGATTAAGAGATTTAATATAAAAATTAGGGGAGGAATATCATCCTCATTAGCATTTACGAAGCTCTGAGAAAACAGCTCCAAAGTGTTAGTAAACTAATTTTACTGGTTGTAATAAAGAACAATAGTTAATCTGAATGTGGAAGCTACACTTAGTAGTTAAAGTATAAATCAAAGAACTAAAATAAACAAGCAACAAACATTTATATTACAGATACTCTAGCAGGAATGATATATGCTGTTTTTGTTAAGGCAGCTGCAGTCAATTTCCATTTTTCGCAGTAGTTATGTTGTATAAATCTCTGAAGACATTGGTTAGTGAATAACAAACAACTAATCAAAGGTCAAATGCAAGGTTCCTGTTTTTATTGGTTAACATGTATATATAGAGATAGATAGATACACACATATAAATAAAACATAGATTTATAAATATAAATTGCTATTACCATGGTTTTGTTATATAATGTTAACCCCCCCCAGACATTTCAAATTATTAACTAAGATAAAATATAGACCGCCATCAAATTTTCAGTTCACAGTCACTAAATGAATAACACATATGCTTCAAAATCTAGTCATAATACTTTTGTCAAAGTCTGTTCTGATGGTCCTTATGCACTGTTTATTCAGACAGCAAAGCATGTGGTTTTGTTACTTCCTTGCCCTTCAGTGATAAATCCATGTAATATTTTGTTAAATGGAGTAAAAAGAAAAGGGAAATCGCGAAAAAATGGAAAAGTCTGGAAAAAAAAAACCTGCCTAAAGTAAAATTTAAATTGAAGAAGTAAAAGAAATATTTGACCGTGAGAATGGAAATATTGTCATCCTTTGAAAGACTCTTGTCAAGCAGCCAGAGAAATTTAATTAGTTAATTTTATTATTAACAGAAAAGAGAAAAGTGATTGTGATAGAAAGGATATTGGTATCTCCTAAGAAGTGATGCTGGTAAAATAATGTAACATTACAATTACAGGATGTTATGTACTAATAGATAGTTTACAAAATTTGGTGTAAAAAGAATAAAAACTTGGATACTGATCCAACTTACAAAGACTATGATGACATGCCAGTTCATAGAGAGGACATTTACTCTGTATGATAAGATCTATGGCAAAGAGGCAGGCATTCGTGGCTCAAACTCCCATTCATATTTCGTATAATTGTATTTAATTTTTAATATTTTTAATATCTTAAATTAATGTTTTAAGGTATATTTGGGGGATAATGAAAATACATAATTTGCCTGTTTCTGGTGCAGAGATCATAAAACCTTTGAAATATTCCTAAGAGTTAGGAGTGCCCCTGTTACTTAGAACATGATAATTTCTATCACCTCTGAGTTTAGGTTGAGGCCTGTAACTGGAATGATCAAATGATTAGAAGGTTGGAACTTTCAGACCTACTAACTTCCACGGACATGAGAGAGAGCTAGAAATTGAGCTCTATGAAAACTCCTGAGCAATGAGGTTTGAGATTCAGACTGTTTCTATGTTAGTGCCTGTAGAATGACATGCCCAGAGAGGGCCTGAATGCTTCTGTTGCCTCATACCTTGCCCCAGTCATTTTTTTCATTTGACCATTTCTGAGTTCTATCTTGAGTAATATGCTAGTAGCTAAAGATGAGAGCTAATGCCTATAATCCCAAGAATAGGGGAGACTGAAGTGGGAATATCACTTGAGGCCAGGGATGTGAGATCAGCCTGGCCACCAAAATGAGAACCCCTTCTCTAATAAAAAAAATCAAAGAAAATATATTGGTATGATAAATAAATCATTTCCCTTTATTGTGAGTCCTTCTAGCAAATTATGAAACCTTTAAACATTTCCTTTTGCCTCAACCTTTCTAAGTATGCCTATGATCTATTATAGCATGGGTGTTTTAGATCATAATCCCCTTTTCATTCCCAAATAAACTCATTTATTTGGAAAAGCACTCTCTCTGTTGCCATTTTAGTTTGATACTTCACATAATTTCAACATGCTCAGCCATATTTATATATCAAAACTACTATGTAAAATAAAGACTACCTGTATAAAGTGAACTTATGTTATTTGCACTTATCTTTGCCCATTTTGTAGCAAGCAATAAAGCTTAACCCAGGTGTAATTTGGATAAAAATAGAGTATGCAAAAAGAATTAAATGTAAAATTAAAAGCTTTTTAGGCATTCTTGAGTATTTTATTTTCCAACTGTAATAAAGAAAAAGGGAAAAAAGGTAATTCCCATGTTCTACTGAGAAGTTAAAAATTCTTGGAGCCCTAGTCTCTGGTTTTATTCTGAGTTTGGTTTTGGGCTTTTAAGAGGCCAACCTTTTACTACTAATTATACTCAATAAGTAGGTGGCTAAATAATGCAGAAATGTTTCTTCCAAAACTATGTGAATTTACAAACAAACAAAAAATAACTAATTGCATATAATCAATGAAACAAGGCCAAGGCTTGGTTATCACATCATATTATGCATAGCGAGATCTAGTCAAAATATTTCACATGCTTTAGTCAAATCCATTGTTAGAAATATACAACTTGAGATATCTTTTCAGGATTGTCGAACTTTTAGAAATTACATGAAAACTGCTATATCATCTAAATAGATTAGCATGATTAAACAACCTTCTCACCACCTTTAATGATGAAAAGCTATGAGAATGTTAAAATTAAGTGCTTGGGTTATATTTATAAAAATTCACATGTTATATAATAGAGATTTTGTTTTCTATGTTTATTCAATAATAAATAATTTATATAAAATATGACTCTATAACATAGTTAAAAGTCAAAATTTCATGAAGTGAACTCTCTTCAGAGGGCAGCAAAAGATTTCAAAGACTTTTTAACATACCGTATTCATTTGAAAGTACAAAATAATAAAATAATTAGACATGAAAAGGAACAAGAAATGTAGCCCATGGCCAAAGGAAAAGATTGCACAAAGGATAACCGTAAATGACCCAGATGTTGAAAATAGCAGAAAGAAGGGTTAACCTAGTTAGAATATATATGCTTTAAAATATAGAAGAAAATAAGGCCATGAGGGAAGAATAGATTAGTAAAAAAATTAAAACTCAGAAAATAAACAGTACTATAAATAAAATTTATAACCAACATAAAAATTTCACTGGATAGATTTAATAGATTGTATATAATAGAAGATACTGATACTAAGCTCAAAAATAGATAAAATGAATTACTGAGTTAAAAACAAGAGAATAAAATCTAACAAAAAATGAAAAAAGCCTAATTGTTAAGTAAGGTAATAACAAACATTATACCTGTAATCCTAACACCATGAGGAAACAAGAATGAAATTGCAGGAGAAAAATAATGAATTAATAACGAATAAAATTTTCTGAACTTGAAATAAAAACTTACTGATCTCAAAAGTTCACTGAATCCCCAACAATATACATACAAAGAAAACCATACCTAAGCACAACATAGTTAAATTGATCAAAATTAAAAACAAAAAGTAAATCCTAATGTATCCATAGGTATTTAAAAAAAAGATTGTCCAAAAGAAATGAAAATACAAATAAATGACTTTTCCTCAGAAGAAGCAAAGGAGATAAGAAAGTCAATTGAAAAATAGCTTTAAACCATTAAAAGAAAAAATAAATAAATGTCAATAAATAATTCTCTATCCAAAAAATACACTTTAAAAATGAAGTTAAGGCATTTTAATATAAATAAGAACATAATTAATTCCCAGCTGCCTAAAATGTGGGACTCAGTTGCTAATAATGTTTCTTACCTGCCTGACAGTTAATATTTGATCCACCTCATCACAATTAACACAAAGATTCATCTTGTCTGAAAGAATGTCCCACCCCCTTTCAGATAATATAAATTAACTTAGCAAGAACAAATACTGAACATGAAGAAACAAATGTGTGACCATGATAGAAAGTAGGCCAATTATGAGTACTTTGATGGATTTGTTCAGGATAATCAGGGTACTGAGATGTGAAATGCTTGCTTATTAAGAATGACATTAGTTGAGCTATCTTAAGGCTCAACATGTCCTGTAGTATATTATGCCAACACTGATACATTTATAGATGATAGTGAAAGCTTCCAATAGTTTTGAAATGAATTCTAGCTTCTAAAAAGAGTTCTTTTGTCTTGAAGTGAATTCTTTCATGCCACACTAACAAAAGAGTCACTGATAATTTTGGGAATGGGCTAACAATATTTGTGAAGTTCCCCCATTGATGAATAAAAGACAACCCAAAGAAATCTAGCTAAATGCTTGCAATCAGTTCTACCTCTTAAGAAACAATCCTGTATCTTTTATTGAAAACTTAAAGGATATCTTCGCAAATGGATATTGAATATTACAGATAAAACTGCATTCTTCAAATGTTGCCTATGCATGATCCGTAGCTGTAGCTACTAAGTGAAGGAGTCCCTAAGCCTGAGACACATGATTCCTGTCACACGCATGCATTGGGTGGTCTGAAAATATTGAAATATAGCTGGCTGAGCCATGAGTTTTTGCCACACCACACAAAAATGAAAGTATAAGCAAAGTCCTGTCTATTACTTTGAGCAATTCTCTCATTTCATGCCTCTTGATTCTTTACTCTCTTCATGACTTCATAACATCTTATCACTTCAGTCCTCTTTATTCCTGCTTCTTCAATTTTTCATTACAGATTTTGCTCATCTTTAATGGGTACTAATTGGGATAAATTAAAATCGTGTGCTCAATTGAATGTTGAATTTAATCTTGATGCTTCAGACTCTGTCTCTTGAAATTTGACTTATATAGAATAATACAAGAGGAAATTGTTATGCTATTTATGCTGCAAACTGTCCTGAGGATATTTCCATTAATTCCTACTAATAAGATTATATCTTCAGATATGATGTCCTTGTTCCCAGTTTATCTGAATGTTTTAGTTTTTCTTTGAAATCTCTAGCCTTTCCTTGATCCTTTTTGTGCATTCTGAAATTAACCAAATTGAATGAATTTGGTTATAATCAAAGCACACTAACTGAAATGAAATTCTTATCATTATCTTTGTCAAAGTAAAACTTGTTTAATGTCATGACCTGGAATAAAATGAGGTGCTAAGATGAAGTTAAATACTTATTCACATAGCTGGATGTTTGTCAGTTGCCTGTAGTCCCAGCTACTTGGGAGACTGAGGCAAGACAATCACCTAAGCCCAGGAGTTGGAGGTTGCTGTGAGCTGTGATGCCACAGCATTCTAATGAGGGCAATAAAGTGTGACTCTGTCTAAAAAAAAAAAAAAAACTTATTCACAATTATTTATTCTATATATTGTGATATATTCTGTTTCATGTAGATATCAATTTGACAGAAGTAGACAATTTGAGACATATAAGATTCATTACTCAACATTTTCTTACCTTTTTCTATAAGCCTTTATTGCACCATCAAGGAATAAATTCTTAATAAAATATGATTTCTTAATAAATGTAATCCACTCAATATTTATACTTTTTTATTGCTGATGATTCATTGAGGGTACAAACAACTAGGTTACATTGAATATTTACATTTTTAAATAGCATTAAGTGAATCTATCTCTGGAAAAATCAATGTGCTAGAGTTATATTATTAGTGGTAAATTAAGACATGTAATATAGTTTTCGAATAAGAAAGCACTGAGTCTAACTGCTAACTCACTAACTCTGTAGCATTAGACATTAAAATCAACCTGCATATCAGATTTCTCAAGTAGTGAAATGGATAATTATAGGACTACCGTTGTAGAATTGTCATTTGAAAGTTGAGAAATTAAATTAAATTACAAATTTAAGAAGCTTACATATTGCCTTGGCAATTGTGAATAGACACAAAATGTAAACATCTTTTATTAAGTAGAGAGACATTCCCCTTTAAACTCCTTTCCATATGGTATGATTAATATTAATGGTATTTACAGTAGAAATGAAAAATTCAAACAGAAAGGGTACAAAATAAAAGTGAACAAACATTACTGAACAACTGAAGTTGCCTTAAACCAATTACATTATGTGACTATCAATATTTGAAATTCTCAGCAAGATGGACGACTAGAGACATCTCCTTGCCCAGGGCTATCAGTGAGACAGGAGATAGAGGATTTCATTCATCTCTAGATTGGGGAATCTATCCAGAAACATCACACCAGGGGCAAACTGAAGCAGTGGGAGACTCCAGGAGCCAACAAGGAGGTCCGGATCTGAGGATGATCAGCATAGAGGGCAAGTGCCTGCATATGGGCAGAGGTTGCCAGTGACCCTCCCATGGAGGACTGGTGATAACAAAAGACTGTCGGGGGGGGGTTGTTTTTGAATTGGACTGCTCCCTGGATTGCCTTAGAGGGCCTTGGATAAACAAGGGAAGTTGAGCAGCATCAGGCAGCTGAAATTTAGAATTGGCTTGGCTATGGACAGGCTGCCATTGTGAGAAAGCCATGTGAGAGAAACAATCTGCAGCATCCTACTGCATGGTTGGCTCTGGTGTGCCTGCTGAGCTTGGGCAGCCATGCTTGGGGTGAGTTGAGGACTCCTTTTAGAGAGATATTGAAATTCAGATAATCTCAACACAGACAGAGCATCTCAAAACAAATTTTAATGAACTTGTCTGAAGACAAGATGAAAGAGAAAATTCAGCAAGCAGCTAGAAGCAAGAGCCAATTGACCTACAGGGGCCGAAGAATCAGTGTGTCAGCAGACTTTTCAGTTGAAAATTTCCAAACCAGAGGACAATAATCATCTCCTTTTAATCTACTTAGACAAAACAATTTTTAGCCCAAAATTATGTATGCTGATAAATTAAGCTTCAGAACTGATGAAGAAATCAAATCTTTTACTGATATGTAAACATTGAAGTAGTTTGCCACAGTAAGACCAATTATATGGTAAGTACTTAGACCTATTCTCTCCACTGACCATCATAACGGCCAGCAGCAAAGTAAACACCCAGAAACTAGTGGACAAAACTTAGCTTCCACAGTGATGCAAAGGATGATAAAAATAATCGATGGACTTCCACAAAATAAGATGAATAGAACTTTACCATACTTAAACAATTCTGTCAAATAATGTGAATTGCTTGAAGAGACACAGCCTGGCTGATTGGATAAAAAAGCACAATCTTTTTTATGCTGTCTCCAGAAAACACACTTAAAATCAAAGGATAAAACAAAAGTCATAGTGAAGAGTTGCAAGACAATATTTCGGGCAAATGAAAATCAGAAGGAAAGAGGGGGTGCAATCTTATTTTCAAATATAAGTAGATTTAAAGAAAATAAACTTAAGAAAGATAAAGTTGATCACTACATTATGGCCAAGGGAGCAATACAACAAGAGTACATTACAATTCTAAACATATATGCACCCAACTTCAATGCTCCCAGATTTATGAAATAGATCTTAAATGGTCAGGGCAGTATGATACCTTATACACCATAATAGTTTGGAACTTTAGCACCCCTCTGGCAGAACTGGAGAGAGCCTCTAAACAAAAACTAAACAAGGATTCAAGGGACCTAAATGTAACCCTACAATAAATGGGCTTAACAGCCAGATACAGAACACACCATCCTGAAGCTAAGTAATATATGTTCTTCTCATCAGCCCATGGAACGTACTTCAAAATAGATCATATCCTAGGATACAAATCAAACCTCAACAAAATTAAAAGAATTGAAATTATGCTATATATACTCACAGAGCACAAAATAATAAAGGTGAAACCCAACTCCAACAAAAATGTTCATCGCCATACAAAGGCATGAAAACTAAAGAACCATATGTTGAATGAGAGTTGAGTCAAGGAAAAGATAAAAAAGAAAATTATTAAATTCCTTGAACATAATAACAATGAAGTTACAAGCTACTGAAACCTATAGGATACTGCAAAATCAGTCCTAGTGAAAAATTTATCACAATAGAGGCCCAAAACCAAAAACCAGAAAGAGATCACACCAATAATCTAGTGAATCTTCTTAATGAAGTGGAAAAGAAAGAACAATCCAATCCCAAACCTAGCAGAAGAAAAGAAATAGCCAAAATTAAAACAGAAATGGATGAAATTGAAAACAAAATAATCATTCAGAAAATTAAAGAAACAAAAGTCCAATCTTCAAAAAGATAAATAAAATTAATAAATGATTGCCTAGATTAACTAGAAACAAAAAGTAAAATTTCTAATAGTCTACATCAGAAATGAAAAAGGTGAAATAGCAACGGATACTAAAGAGAAACAGTAATTATCTCTGACTACTACAAGAAACTCTATGCCCAGAAATTTGATGAAGTGGAGGAAATGGACCAATTCCTGGAATCACACCATCTCCTAGACTTAACCCAGAAGAAATGGAACTCTTGAGAAGTTGAATATCAAGCACTAAGATCAAAGACAGAATAAAAAATCTTCTAATAAAGAAAGCCCTGGACCAGATGGCTTCACACCAAAATTTTATCATACCTTCAAACATAAGCTTGTAACTTATACTTCAGAACCTATACCTGCAGGCAGAATAGGGACTGAAGTTCCCATTCTTGGCAAGGGAAAACACCCCCAGAAAAAGGGAAAAACAAAATAGTAAGCTGAGTGAATCAGAACAATGAAAAATCAGCTAGTTTGCCTTTAAACCAGTTGCTGCTAAAATTCTTATCAGAGCAAGTTTCCTGCTTTTCCTAGAACTCTGGCCTATTGGAGATACAGCTTACAAACACCCCTGCTGGGTCTGTGAACACTCTGAGGCATAATGGCCATAGTAGAGGCTATGGCAAGGCCTGGCAAAATACATTAACTAGGCTGTTTCCTGTCCAGTAAACAGAAAAAACAGATACCCATTGTGGAGATTTTAATTTGGCTGGGACAGAGATCAAGCAAGGGAACACTTTGAGGCCCTGAAATATCAGCAGGTGGGCTCATAACCCTTATGGCAGAGGAAGACCCTCTGTGGTGATGATGAGAGGAAAATGCCTCTCTCCCACAGAATCTTCAGAGAAGATTGATGCCAGTGGCATTTTACTCCACAGGGAAATATTGAAGTTTAACCATTCCCTAGGAAGCTGTGTGTGTGACCAGAGACAGGAGGCTCAACCACAAAACTCCTGGAAGTGATCACAAAATACAGTAATTTCTCAGGATATAACATCAATGTTACAAATCAGTAGTTTTTGTATATGCCAATAATGGCCAAGGTGAGAAACTAATCAAAGACACAATTCCCTTCACAGTAGCTTCAAAGAAAAAAATTCTATATTGTTAAGTAAACAATCTTCTGGAAGGAAAATGCTTAGGTTAATTTTAGAGTAAAAACTAATTTTTTTTTTATTTAGAGGTTTTTTACATTTATATTCATGAAAGAAAGGCAAGTTTCTCATTAATAATGAATTTGAGCAGATTCAGAAGCTGACTCCTATTTTTATTAAGAAATAATCATATCAAAAGTAAGTTATCAAATAATATATTTTCACTTTAAAATAAGTTATTTGTTACAAATATTTAAATTCTTTAATTTTAATAAATGGCTTGTGTAATTAATTACAATTATATGAAATTTAACCTATTTTGTTTACTTTTTAGAACTATTTCTTATATCATAAAATAAGGTTTTCACAATAAATTTCATGTGTGATATATTTGTCAGTTTATTCTTTTTTGTATGATAGCAGTTTAACTTATATAATAGTGCTTTATTATCTTTAGTTTACAAACAGCAAGTATAAGCAGAAGTATTAAACAATTTTCAAAGGCAAAAAGGGGTCAATATCAGCAATCGGATTAGACTAAATACGCTTTGATTCCCAAGACAGGCTTAAGATGAATAAAAATGCTTCTTTCAATCTGACTTCTCTAATTAGTTAGCAGTTGGGTCTTTTCATTGAAACCCTTAAAGGTGACATTTTTATCATTTTAAGAAACACTAAGTATTAACCAAATACAGGTGCAAATTTTGAATAATCATTTAATGGTTTTATTTTGTATCCATAGTCTTGTCTTTTATTTCATCCTACTTATGTTATTGGATAACTTCACTCTTTGGAGTGATATCATCATCATCCAAATCATGCTCAACACTCACATATGAATTTACCACCACATTTGCACCCACTTAGCAGAATAGACTTTTAAGACATTACATAAATTCCTAATATTTTTGGCCTTTAGTACTCCTGTACTAAATAGAAATTTGAATACTTTCACTTCAGAATATTTGCACTTTACATTAAAGGCTTTCTAACCTGGGCTTCTTCAGACATAGCTAATGGCTCTCTATTGATCCTGTGCTGCTTTGAAATGCCCCTCGAGACTTTCTACAATCATTCAATACCATTAACATGCCCATTCACTTTCATCACACATTCCTGCTTTGTTTTACTCATAATTAGTCACTATTTGAAATAACTAGTGTATGTGCTTATTTGTTGATTGTCTGCTCACCCTATTCATAAAGTAAAGCCAAAAAAACAGAAATCACACTTACCTTCTCTAATCCTGCAAATCTACAGTGACCAGAACAGTGTATGAAAGAGAAGAGATAGCCAAATAAGTATTTTTAATGAATGTAATAGATACTGTAAGAAACATTAGGATGTGTGTTTTTCATATAGACTTTATTATTATAATTATATCTTATTATTTGTTATTATATATTCTGAGATTGGGGTCTCACTCTGCTACCCAGGCTATAATACAGTGGTGCTATCATGGCTCACTGTAGTCTCAAACTTTTAGACTCAAACAACCTTCTCACCTCAGCCTCCTAAGGTGCTGGGGTTCCTGGCGTGAGTCGTTGTGCCCAGCCTTGAGTCCTATGATTGTACTAATCTCACTTTTATTTATAACTTACCACTATTAATATCTGTTTTTTAAAAATTAAATGTTCCATGAGAGAAACTAAGGAGAGAAAAAACAAACAGCACAAGAAAAATAAATTGGCATATGTATATATCCTTATATTTAACAAAATGTCAGATCTAAAGCCAGGCACATTTAAATAATGAGAAAGATAATTCATCTTCTACCACTCTGCTACCATGAATGAATACATTTATATTCTAAACACTAATTTTAACTCAATACATGAAAAAGGAAATTTTGAAAAAGGCATAAGGAAAGCCAAACTTTACACATAGATGCTGAGCAAGGACTGAATGAGTGATTTCAACACTTTCTGGTGTTAGAGACGTGGTTACACAATAAAATGGATTTCATTACATTGTAGAAATTGCTTTTCTGTTTAACAGATGGGCATTGGATGCAAACAAATAATTTCCAATGTTGGAAAAGCTGAACTTTGTATTTTTCGACCCATGACATTCATTATATGTCAGCCTTGATTCTGGAACACAGAGCTATCGGAAATAGCTAACATATCCATAGTTGCCTTTGGTCCAAGTACACAGAGGGAAAAAATATTCACTTTTGTAATTGTAAAATAAAGAGCATATTATAACCTTCACATGTCAGGGAAAATCAATCTCATCTGAGATCTTCATTATCATTTTACAGAGAGGATATCTAAGAAGAGGTATTTATTTTTTCAAAGGACACAAAGGAAACCACTGATAGCCCCAGCAAAGGAAATACAAATATCAATAAACATCAATGTGTTATTACTTTTAAATAATTTTCTCTGAATTCTTTTCTTAAAACTCAGAAATATCTCATTTTTTAAAATCATCACCAAGCATAGTCTGTATGTGTTTATTATCAGATACCTCTATTAGTATATTAACTTGTTCTGGGCTCCCTCTTCTAGCAAAAAAAAAAAAAAAAAAAATTGAGTGGCAGTTATAACTCAAGTTTCTAAGTTTTAAGGACATCTAGATATTTCCTTAAAAAGAGCATGGCACATGCCTTTGTGAGCCATCTTTTTCTGGCATAAGGTATTCCATGGAATTTTCCATGAGTTAGTTCACATTTAAGCATATTTTTACTTCATGTTTTTCCCCTAATGCAACAAAACCCCATCAGGGTTGTATGTTGAGGATAATGTAGTGATAAGATCATTAGACACAATTTTGGATATTTTCACTTAGATCAGAGGCCAAAGAATCCAAAAGCCATTCATATATATGTCCACACAAGGTAAAGATGGGTACGGATTTCTTATCATTTTAAATCTTTTCCATCAATCATTCATTGAGCACCTTGCCACATGTGTGAGAGAATAAAACATAAATAACTACAGTAAAAACAATGTCTCATGCACTCAAATAACTCACACACAGAGAGGAAATACCATTCTCTAACAAGTGATGCCACTAAACTGGCAATAATTAGAATGTTTACATTCATGTGCTGGATTCAGAGCTCAAAAAAGATATAAAATAAAGGAAAGTTCACATAAAAGAGGTGAAACTCTTTTCTAGTAGAGCTAAAAGCTTATGAAAAATGCTTATATATGTTAACAGCCTGATATAATAAGGATGGAAGTGCAGCTTAGTGTACATACTGCAACAATGGGAGAAGTTATGGCTCAGAAAATGTAGAAGAACCAAATTTTAACGGCTGAAAGATAATTTGCCTCATGGTTTACAATATTTAATAAATTAGCATTGCTAGATTTCAAACTTTTGTATAATTTGCAAATGAATATGTATGTAGACTTATTAACATTCTCTGTATCTATATGTCATCTAAATAGCTAGGAAAGAAGTTTTAATGTCACTTTTGCTTACTTGGATAGATTTTCAAGCCTCTCCTGTCTTCTCCTTCAGCACCAATTTATAAGTATTCTATTTTTTTCTTACTATCAATACAAGAAAGCGGGACCCCCAAATTTGGAGGTGGTCCTTGGCTTTGTGCAGGAAAGAAGTCAAGAGCGAGGCAATGGAATAATGTGAAGGCAAGTTTATTAAAATAACAGTGAAAGAGAAGGATGACTTTCTGTAAGCTGAATAGTGGCTGTCTCAAAGAGCAACAGAGAGTTGTACCTGTTGGTTTCTGGAGTCTCATTCTCTGCCTTCTATTTAATTTCACATTAAATGGAGGGAGGAATATTCATAAGGTCTCTGGGAAAGTGGGGTGTTCCCAGAACTTGCAAACTCTCTTGCTTAAGCCATATAGGGTAACTTCTAGCATTCACCAAGGCTTTTATAAACTGCCATGACATAGGTGGGAGTTTCTTTTATTAGAAGTATGATAATAAATGATTAACAGGGTATGATGACCACTGAGGTAGTTTGACCTGGCCATCTGGCTTCTCGCTATTTGGGGTGATTTATTTGTCCTCTCTCTTTTTATCAGAGACTTTGGTTCAGGTCTGATGGTTCCATATTGAACAGGGCTTGGCAGTGCCTTATCTCAGTACATCACATGGATTTTCTACTTAATAAGATTATGAACTACTTTTTGCACTATCTCTTAATACAGATTTAACGGACAAGTGAAGTGCTTTATGTTTCAGGAGAAACTAATACTGATAATATTGGTTATTATGTAGAATATTAAGTATTCATTATTCTGAGACAACTCAATAATGTTGTCTATTAAATAAAATAAAACAATATGATCTAATACAAAAAATATTGTTTTCTAATCACAAATTAAATTCTTAAATAATCACATTATTCTAAACAGACTATTAGTAACACATTATTTGAATCAAAGAAAATTAGACTATAAATTATCTTTCCGTAAGGATAAAATAGATTGCCAGCGTTCTTTCACGTCTATCTAAATAATTGAGAAATTGATGTTTCTCTTTTATACTTTAGAAGATGTTTCTATTAAACTTAATAGTAAATGACTTAGCAATTTTGAAATATCAGGGGAAATATGTATCATACAAACAAATCCTAAAATATGTTTCTTATCTCAAAAAATTAATGTTAGTGTGATGTAGCTACAAAGATACATCTCAGAAATATTATACATCATTACAGAAGGAATATTGAAAACTCACTGGGCGATTTAGAAATAAATAAATTACTTAAACAATTACATTTTTTTTTGCTTATTCCTTTCTAAAATGTTTTTAAGTTAAGTCATCTTTCTGAACTTAGCATATCTGTTTACATTTCAAATTGCATATCAAATGAATTCAGCATAAAAAGCAATAGTTGCCAATTTGAGAAATAAATTTCTCTGCCCAAGAAACCACAGACAAAATTGATGTTATTTCTGCTTTTAGTCACAGAAATAGCTGAGGGTTTTAGGTGAAAATAAATGTAAAAAAATATTTATTGCATCTTATATTTTAAAGCATTACTTTATTATTTTTATATGTATGCATATATTCTCTTTAAATTTTTATAGAAATTTCATAAATGTAAATATTACATGTTACAGATAATTAAATTCAGTTTTACAACTTAAACTCATTTGATTGTGAGTCCACACCCTTTATTTTTCAGTCTCAGGCTGCCTGGCTTTCACTCCTTAAACAGTCACAAAAAGAAAACATTTATGAAATTCTCAGGAAGAAAAGGTAAATATATTGGACTTTTAGTAGGTAGTTAATGAGGTAAGTACCTCATTTCCACAAAACAGGTGTTGAAATCTCTCTCAGGGCCAAAACAAACACCTGTCTACAACAGTGCTATTTCAAAAAAGTTTGTTCTGTATATGAGCGATTCGAAGCATCCAAAAATGGAAAAAAAATATAATTCAAGACACTATACACAAAACAGTAAATAGAATGACTGCTAGAGTAAACTCCAGTCTACAACTATCAGGAGGACATCATGAGAGGGAGTCAGTTATAGCCCCACTTAAAAATTAAAAATCGCTAGCAGACCTCAGTTTTAAGCAACCAGGAAAAGGTCAACAGGAGAAGGAACTTGAGTAACAACCAAAATAACAACAACTTCTGCTTGGTTAAGTTTATTTCTAAGGATTTCATTCTTTTCATGCTATTGTTAATGGATTTTTCTCAAATTCCTTTTCAGATAGATTGTATCAAAAACACAAGTTGTTTTTAATGCTGATTGTGTGTGCTGTAATTTTGTTGACTTTTAAAAAATTTCTAACAGCTTTTTGTGGATTCTTTGTGGATGTCTATATATAGAATCATGTCACCTGCACACAGAGAAAATTTTCCCTCTTCCTCTCCAATTTGGATTCTATTTACTTGTTTTTCTCATCTAATTGCTTTAGAATAAATATAAAGGATCACAAGAAACTAATGTGGAGATATATATACAATCAAACTGGATCACCTAGAAAAAATGGAAAAATTCTTAGATACATAAAATACACTAATGCTGAACCACGAAGAAATAGAAATTCTGAACAAATAATGAGCAAGGAGATTGAATCAATAATTGTAAACCTCCCCAATGTGAAAAGCCCAGGACCAGATAGCTTTACTAAAAAAAGTTTATCAAACATTTAAAGAAGAATTTACCAAAATTTCTTATGCTCTCCCAATGATTTGAGGAGGAGGGAATATTTACAAATTATAAAGTCAGCATTACTTTGATAACAAAAGCCCAGACCACAAGAAAATAAATTCATTGGCTATAAAATAAAATATCTGTGATTAACACAGATGCATAGTCCTGCACAAAATGCTAACAAACCAAATTAAACACCACATTAAAGGGATCATACACCCTAACTAGGTGAAATTTCCCCCTGGCATGCAAGGATATTTCCATACATGAAAATTAAATAATATGATGCCCTCCATTAGCAGAATGAATCAACTCAATAGAATCAGAAAAATCATTTGGCAAAATTCTGCGTCCTTTCATCATAAAAACTTACAAGTAGCCACATGTTTAAGAAATGTACCTCAACATAATAAAGATCATATATGAGAGGAAGCAGCATATTCAATATCAAAAGAATTCTCAGGTAAGAATAAGGCCAAGATGACCCTTCTCACCCTTGTAAATTATTTACTGTATATGGTTTAACGTAAGGATCAGTGTCCATTTTGTAATACTGTCAGTTATTACAGTATTATAGATTGAAAGGAAACTATACATGCCATCATAATACTTTAATACCTTGAATGATTAAACTATGCCTGTTCTGAATTCTCAATTTTGTTCTGTTGGTTTATGCATTCATTCATACATGTATATGTATATATATACACACATGTACACAGAGGATGCCAAAAATTTATACACATTTTAATAAAGGAAAAAGCTGTATTAAAATGGCAATGGCCAAATCACATTTGGCTTTGCAATTACAGAAGATACAAGATAAAATGTATAAGATAACAAATATTATTGGCATACGTGTACATTGAGTATTACAATTTCAGTATAATTTTTCCTTTATTAAAACGTGTACATTTCTTGTCCCTTTTCTAACTACAATGTCTTCATTACTGTAGTTTTATAGCAATTATTAAAATCAGTTAGTGTATGTCCTCCTACTTTTTTCTTGTTTAGTTGTAAATTTTCCTCACTTGTAAATTTTCCCCACTCTTCTGTAGCTTCCAGTGTCATACAAATTTGAAAATAAATGTCAAGATTTCGACCCCAAAAATGTGCCTAGCAGAAATTCCTTAGGGACAAGGGGTGTAAGCCCATTGTGTTGAATTTTTTTCAGAATTGACATCTCAACAATATTACATCTTCCAATATCATAGCATGATACATCATTCTATTTATTCTTACCTTTGTAAGTTTCTCTCAGAATATGCTTAAAGTTTTTTTTTAACTAAGTATGTTATGTTTTTTGACAAATATAGAGTTTTTGAGATTATATTCTATTTTTGTTTATGAAACATAATTGATGTTTTCACATTCATGTTAATTTCTATATCCTTCAGTATCATTTTAAAGTAGTTATTATTTCTATGAGATTGTTTTGTACATTTCTTAGGATTTCCAATATAAGAAATTATTTCATCTGAACATAGAAATGGAGTACTATTTTCTGATCTGTGAGTAGGTCTGTGATAGCCTTATTATAATAGCTAGAACTTCCAGCACACTGATGAATAAAATAACAGAGAATGATTGTCCTCATGTGTGGGTAGTGTTAGAGGAAAAGCGATCTCCTCTTAATTATTATCTGTAACGTCAAAGGGCTGATGGATTTCATAGGAATCTACAAATTTCCTACATTTCCTAAAGAACGCTGCAGGCTCGAGTTCTAGAGTATACATGTGTGTACATAGACGCAATGGTCTCTTTAGTCAGTTCCCACGGTTTCAGTGGGGTCCCTGAGGTGATCGTTTACAGGAGTGTGTTTATAAGTGTGTGCTTGCGCTGTAGGAGCACACAAGGCCAATTCATAGTCTGCTTACCATGCACTTACTAAACTTTCTCTTTTAATAGATAATTTTTTAGAACATTTTTTCTTTATTAAATCACAACTGTGTACATTACTGCATTTATGGGGTACAATGTGCTGATTTTATATACAATCTGGAATGCTTACATCAAACTTGGTCTACAGCAATACTAGGCAGAAATTACAGGAAATTCTCTTTTCCTGCTGTTACATAAGTACAGTGTCCCCAACTATCAACATGCCACATGAAAATGGTATATTGGTTACAATCTATGAGCTGACGTCTACACATCATAATTGCTCCAAGTCCATAGTTCCTGTGTGGGTTTACTAATTCAAGAATCAATCCCATGGAGTCTGCCATTCCACATAAACCCTCAGTGTCATATAATCAACACGTTTTGACAAATGTGCATCCATTTACAATAGGGTCATACAGAATAGTTTTATTGCCCCTAAAATTCTCTGTGCTGAGTCTATTCATTCCTCCCTAACCCCTTACATCCTGACCGTTACTGATCTTTTTCCCTTCTCCAGAGTTTTATCTTTTCTAGAATATCATGGAGTTGGCATCATACTGTATATATGCATTTAAAATTGGCTTCCTTTACTTAGTAATATGAATCTAAGTTTTCTGTGTCTTTTAGTGGCTTCTTCACTCTTTGCTCTTACTTTTTTACTCTATTCACAAATATTTTATTTAATTATAATTTGTGGAAAAAAATCACAGTGTCACAGAAAGTCATGGTTATAAATAAAGCTAAATTTAAAATCATGTTGACTTTGAATAAATAAAAAAAAGATGTAAATAATAATTGTTATTGCCAAAAAAATGATTTAAAAGTGGCACCGTGTTATTTGAAGTTTGGGATATGTTTCCTACCTTTTTTTCTCTTCTAGTGTTCTTTGCTACCAGTTAGAAATAGAATTGATTGGTGTTTATTGATCTTCTATCCTATAGTCTTGTGGAACTTGGATATCAATTCTAATAGTGTTCTAGTGGAATCCTTTGGCTATCTATATATTTTTTCCTTACTCAGTCTCTTCTTTCAGGAAAACCCAAGGATGATACAGGAAACTGAGATGATGCCAGAAGATCAAAGAAATCACCCAGAACAATCCAGCTTGGTGAGTGGAATTCATTAGAAGTTACTTATGCAAAGCTCTCATCATTAGCCAGGATGGAAATAAAATATTCTAGTATTTTGTTGTTTATATAGTGAGGCTAACATTACCTGCCTGTTTTGGGAGCCCTATATCTCTTTTTGGAAAGAAATGTGGAGTTCTTTCTTTGTGTCATTGTACATTTACGCACAGATTCCCTCCGTATTTGGCACTCTGGCGTGGCTCTGCCGATTGATGAGAGGGGTGCTGCAGGCAAGGAAAGATTGCTTTTCTGCCGTCTTCAGAGCCTCTTTCCTTGATATAATGTTAAAACCAGGTGGTATGATCGCTCACCTGATTTTTGTTTCTTCCAGAGGTGCTTGCTTGTGTGGATAGTGGTAGAACTTGGTGTTTGAGGGAGGGAAGGTACATCATGCACACTCAATTTGTCAACAATGGTTTATAAATACTCCGTTCCTTATCATATATGTAATTCTGAAACTCACCTGATTAGAAAATGAGTTAAGATGAAAGGAGCCAAATCAAATATTTTCTACAAAGCCCTTCCTTTTTCTTAATGATTTCAGATTAATTTGGGGATACAAACAATTAGGTTCTAATTTTGCATTTGTCAGGTAGAGTCCCTGCTGTAGTTATGTCCCCCCCTCCCAGTAGGTGTACCATATATAGGGTGACCAGATGTCCCGATTTTGGCGGGACAGTCCTGCTTTTCAACAATTTGTCCTGCGATCCTCTGCGTTTTAAAAAAGTCCCTATTTTTGGAAAGAATGCATGAATGGGCTGAAGAACAAGAAGGGAATACACGGTTTTCAGCCGCCATATGGCTATTTTGCCAGAATATGAGTTTTATATTATTTTTGTTAATTTTATAATGTTAAATTGTAATAAATAATTGCTGAGAAGTGATTATCGAGAACTGCTTATCAAAGTTTGCATTGTTGTCAGGCCCTGCCTGCCCTTGCCCCAGCCCAGCCCATGCCCCACCCCCATCTCCACCCCTGCTCCGCCCCCCAGCCATGTTGTCCTGCCTTACAGATGTTAAAATCTGGTCACCCTAGCCATATACCCTTACATTGTGCCTGTTTTAAGTTTAAGTGGGAGCAACCAGTTCCCCTCGCTCTTCCTCTCTACCCACTTCCTTGTTCTCCCTCCCCTCAACTTGAATTGAATAGAATTTTTCTATTGCGGCATGTATTAGAACATTTACTGGCTTCCTAGTAGTATTGAGTACATAGGATACTTGCTTTTCTGTTCTTGTGATACTTTACTAAGCCATACAAAAGATGGAAACTTTACACCTTTTGTTTTAACTTGGATGGAGTTGAAACACATTTTTCTGAAATACAAAGCCTTTTTTACTTCCTAAACTTTCCTTTTTGGTATTAGGATCAAATGTCTTTTCTTATTTCCCTGGTTGTCAGACTAAAACAATTTTTTTTCAAATAAATAAGTATCTTCACTATGCTATAAAAGTAACAAAATTTGTTCCATGAGTAGTCTACGAAGAGACTAAATTTATAAGTTTAGAACCAAATAAACCATTAATCCAACTTGATATATTCCATCTTTCTACCAAATTTCTCCAATTCTAATAAAGACAAAAATCCCTTCTTTCATACTTTAAAACAAGGAAGTGAAGCGAGTGAAATATACCTGTCGATTTGGAATTAAATAAGTGAATGCAGGAGTTAGAAAAGTGTGGGCAGAGAGACATAAATGAGATGAAAACAATCACAGCTAGATGAAGCTCTGGACAATACCGTGGAATGGAGTTTCTTTATTTAAAGTTGAATGATCAGAATTTGTTTTTTATTAAGTAAACATAATATAATATTTAAAATTTTAATGCTGATTGAATGTTATTTTCAAAGAAAGAAAATGTATATTTTGTAATTTAAAACCTTTTACACATACATTACAACAAAATAATTTACTATCTGTCAAGTTATAAAATTATCCTCTTTCACAAAGGAACCTCAGTTCACATTTAAAAGGATACCGTGAGTGATTTTCTTTACTTGTGTCCACATTAAATATAATTTCATTATGAAAAGCCATTATCTTTTACGGAAAATGCTCAACTGCTAAAGCTAAAAATATTTGAGTGTCCTTTCTGATAACCTTGTTAATATGGTATAAAACATCCAGTAATGTTAAAAATGTTCTGCTTTTGGAGAATGTTTCAAAGGCATCCTTTGCACCAAACAAATCTTTAGGGGAAATAAAAAAGTGACATTTGATGTCTTGCGTAAAAGTTTCTATTTTAATAACGGATATTGCTCTCTCTATATAGAAGGATATAGATAAATATTTCTCTAGTTTATAAATATACAATACAAACAATATGCTAAAATATAATATAATAATAATGTGATATGATATTTCATATTATAGCACTACCTTTTTTATTATAATATTTTAATAAATATACTATCAATTAGCATACCAACACCCAGCTTGGTCAGTGGATCACAGTGTTTTTAAAACTCATATTTTCATACATTAATAGCTTCAATTATTAAAGCAGAGAGTCATCAGCAAATAAACAAGATTGGTCATGTAACTACAGACTCAAATACCCTCATATGCAACTGGATTATGAAAACAAGCAGCTGTACCAACAAGATAGGCAATCAAATTGACAAAGTGTCTCCATGAATTAATGAAGTATGTGCTACTTGACAAATTTAAATAAGTGCTGAAATGGTGAAACAAGTTGATTTGGATTATCGCATTTATTCAGAGCAGACACAATTTAAATGAGATAATTATGCATGCACATCAAGCAAATGCACAGTTTTCTAAGAAACAGCATAAAATGGATCTAAAAATGTGTAAAAAGCCAACAATGTTAAATGTAGGGTAAATTTTGGAAATAAAAAGTTGATAATTAGAAATAATACATGGGTTAGGCAACAGATTAGCTGATTTTCAAACTTTCTAATAGACTGATAAAAATGTGTAATTCTCAGTAAAGATATCAGATAGGTCATTTCATCTTTATTATTAAATATATGCGAGCAGTACCCTATGGGAAATTAACAGCAACTAAAAATAATTTTTAAATCTCTCAAGACCTTATTTATAACTTTATTTGATGTGTTACAAAATATACTTGAAAGGAGTTTTAACACAATAATTGCACAAGAAGTACAGCAGGCTTCAATAAAAGATTTTATTTGCAATAGCTAGTTGATACAGAACACACAACACAAAATAAGCAAATAAAACTGCCTTCAATTATTATTCCATCTAATATTGTTTACATGCATGCTGTGTGTGTGTGTGTGTACTGTTTACTAGTCAATCAAGGCTCTATAATTGCTTCCTTTTCATTTAACATAGAATAATTACCTGTAATTATTATCTTTCACAACTTAAATACAAAAAACTTACATTGTTACAGAATTGTGATTGATAGTAAAATAGAAAATAAAACCAAATACAGTGTTTCTACCCTTACCTCCCATTCATTAGTTTGAGAGACCCCATGATCTCTTCTGTGCTCTAGGCACACATTTCAACTTTATCTTCTGACTCATGAGGTTTTCTTCTTTTTAGTAAATATCTCACTGGTAACATTTCATAGTGGTACTGATCCCTAAAACCACGTGTATATTTTTCTCATTTTTTAATGTTGCCCCACTGTGAAGTTATTCTTTTTTCATCTTTTTTATAGTATATTTTTTGGAACAAAGTCATTATACAAGTTGCAGAAAGGAAGGTGAAGTTATTATTCCAACTCATAGAAGAAAGAGCATCTACTGAATTCTTCAGCATGGGAGATTTGCCCATTCTCTCTGATTCATTTATTTATTTTGTGATATACATATAAAAGCCTGGGACGCCTTGTAGTGGCAGAGAGTGAAAATGTACTCGAAACAAATAAAAGTCAAATGCAAACCATCCCCTTCCAAATGGGGCATTTAATCCAAAATTCATGGAAACAAATGAAAAAGGTGTGCTAGGAGGGCAGCTGAGCAACAATAGTGTGGTGCATCATAAACACGCAGGAGTCCAGTTTAACTGGGATGAATGAACGCTAAAAACAAGCTAGTAGGAGAAAGGAGATATTAAATACACCTTAGCAAGCAAATAAATGCCCTCTAACAATTTTATTTGGGTTTAGACTCTGGGAAAGTTATTCAACCCATATAAGCATTACACTCCTCAAAGATAAAATTGGGATGAAAATGATGTTTACCTCATAGAAGGTTTGAATTATATGAGTTACCATGCAAAATGTCTGGAATATTGCACAATAATGTTCCCATTTATCCATCATAAAGATTACTGTGGCATGTGGAAAGATATTATTTAAGCCATTTTGGCTAAAGGGAGAACTTAAATTGAACATACTTTCACTCTCAAGAGTATATTTTGCACAGAAAATCACAGAAGTATTTATTTAGGGAGTGGATAAAAAATAAGAGAAAACTACGTTTCAAGTTTTATCTTGTAGAAACTGGAAACCCTTGATCTCATTATATAAAGTTCTGATGAATGCTTGAGAGATTTCGGACTCCAAGTCCAAGTTTCAGACTCAGAAACTTGTCTGGTTGCCTATTTCAGTGAGATAATGTCAAACTAATGTTGACAGTCTCCCTCCTTAAGTATTCCATGGAGTGTAAAATCAACCAATCACTTCACTTTCCTTGTATTTCTCATTCTTACTATGTCACTTAGTTTCCTTACCCTTCATTTCAATAGACAATTGATTCCATGAGAAAGACTAATTGCCTTATTTCGTTGTGGGTTTTTTTTTTTTTGTCCCCGTAGTTAGAGACTACCAGTCTCACAGTCAGGTGATATAACTAATCCCAGAATCCCATCTATGAAGTTCTCCCCAGTGAAATCATTCCAGGCAGAAAGCACTGTGTTCTTTAAATTTTTATTATATACTGTCCAAGATGGTAACAATTGCCCAAATGGTAACCAATAAAAATAGTAATTATCAGTTTGAGAATATGGGGTCACAATGAGAAGCATAGGATTCCTCTAGTTCCCAAGGTTATTCAATACCTGTGGAGACAGAGATGAGCATATTATGCAGAGAAATTCTGTTGAAGAAACAAGGAACCTTCCAATTCTAGGAAATGACCTTGAAAAGCCTTTGGAGCTCACTTAGGGAAATTACCTATCAGTGTTGCTGAAATCAACTGAAGGATTTGGAATTCTTAAGTATGAGGAGCTGTTCTAGGAACCTTAGGGCCATTTAACTCAAAATTCTTATCTGTCCTGGCCCAGAGGAGGTCATCTAACTTAAACTTCCTCATCAAGCCAGTAATTAATTTGATATAAATACAATCTTCACCGTTAATCATATCAGAGAACCAATCTGCTGGGAGCCAAGAAGCTGGAGAAGATAGAAAAAACTTGACAAAATTAGTGTGACCATTTGGAATAGTACATGGGTCACTGTGAAAATTTTGACACAGACTGTGTTATGGTCTTATAATTTCATGTCCAAGAAACACAGTCAACAGCATTCTTTCTGATTTTCCCATCTAAGTTTCAACTTGCCTGACTCCTTACCAGTGTTGCTGACAGGGCTTCACTGGTTTCCATCTATGTGGATTTTACATTTCTTGATTTTTGTGTATCTCAAAATTTTAATAATAACTCACATACCAAGAAGGCTAAACAAAGGGCTTAGGTAATATCGGAAAGAGAAATTCTGAAGGTACTATTAGAAAGTGGTTTCATAAGAGGACATATTTGGAAGGCATGCAATTCTGAGCATGTCAAATTTAACATTATAATTAATTCATACTGTACACTTTCTGTACTGACTAGTGGGCTATTCAAAGCCTGTATCTGTAACATAAAATGAGAAGGATAATTTTTTGTTGTTGTTGTAAACATACTGTCCATCTATGAGTTTCTTCTTTTTTCTGTGGACACCGCCACTTCATTCTTGACCAGCTGAGTGTGTTATTTCCACTGCGAGCTGGCCATATTGCATCTTTCTCTTATCATAATAAAGTCTAATGAAAGAAAGAATGAGTCACTGCTTCACAATTTACAGGGGTGGCTGCAGGCACATGGAATTTAATGGAAAGGGATAATAACTGGGACAGAATTCTTCACTTTCAGAGTACACAGCTCAACAAATTGCATGCAGCAACCCTAGGTATGACTAATATTACAGTCTTTCGCTGAAAGAATTCTCAGTGAAGAAGCCAGCAGGGATCAACCTTAAGGATGCAGTGAACAGTCTATATTTGTACTCATCTAATTATTCTCAAAATAAGCATTGAGCCTGTTTTGTCATTCAGTGGAGCCACTTTGTGAGCTGAAAATGGAGATGATTACCCAGAAGTCAGATGCTGGAATTCTTCCCTTTCACATCAGACAGAATCATCTCCTTTGGTTTTCCTTGTTATAATAAGAGAATAAGAGACAGGAAGAGATCAGCTACAGACAGGGACCTGAAGATTGGGTACGGGTGTTAAAGGTATATGACCTTTAGGCTGAAGCTAATTAGAGGGGCTGACAACCACAGGCAAGAACCATCTTCAACTGGCTTGTTATGTGATGACCAGACCCTCTTGATTCCCCACTAAGACTAGTGGGGAACAAGCCCCTACCCTTGAAAGAGAAACCTCTTCTGAGCCCTCTAGTCCCAACCCCCATAAGGTGGAGAGATAAAATTCTAGGAGGAGGCCTAGAGAAAAGGAAGTACCCAGGGAGGGGTCGATGCCAGAGAAAAAGCCCATGGTGGAAAGTCTTGAGTTCTTTGGAAACTTTCTCAACTCATGTACCCCCGCTTTGAACTTTGTAACCCCCAATGTGATTTGCTTAGTTGTGTAACCCTTTATGAGTTAATGAATTTACCCTTACTTTGTGACCCCTGAGCTGTGCTGAACCATGCTAATTACAATATTTTGGCTTTTATTCAAGCTTGCTTGCTTCAGCAAAGATTATAGTATATAAACTCTTTGAATTTGCCATTCGTGGCTGCTTGCCTTCCACTGCAACAGTTCCCTGCAGGTGCACCTGCAGGTGTATTAAATTCCTAATACAAATTCTTATTGATTATTGCACCAGAAGTGGGGTCTGATTTTCTCTCTCAGTTGTACAAGTTACAACAGTTAACTGTCTATCTCTGCCACTTCACAAGACAATTAAATTACAATGTAATTTACACTATGGTTTTAAAAGGTCTCCTCCCTGGAAGTCCCCATGACTGTTGTGAGACAACCATATAAAGTATAAAAATGGTGGAACTCAATTCTAGAAATGCCTATCCAAATTTTTAGTAAAAGCCAACCCCTTTATTCTTGAATATTCTTCCCCTCAACCAGGAAGATTTTAAAAGATGAAAATCACTTCTTCTCATGCAGCTGCTCTTTTCCAGCCTGTCCATTCACTCTCTTTGGAGAATGTACTTTTGTTTTCAATAAGTAACTTTTTCCAAGAAGATTTCACTTGCTTGGCTTACATGATACATCCCAGAAATCTGAAATTCTTTTCCTGACAATTACGAAGAACTTAAAAAAGTGCTGACTAGGAGGTCACTAATCTCTCTAGTATACTAGGAAGTATTTAAAAACTTCTCTAAGTTGGAACAAATGTTTTAAGTTATATTAGTGCTCAAAGTAAAAACATTAGAGGATAGATTTATATGCCACCCTATAGAATTTATTGTTAGAACACCATTAGTCCATGTTGCCCAGCAGTGGTGATAGGCAAAATTTACTCAGCGTAAAATACAAAAATTAAAATTATACTAAAAAATTATTTTTTACTAAGCAGATTATCAAAAGTCCATAAGTTTACTGATAATAGAAAGGTAAAGGAATATAAATGTTAGTGGGAATTACAAAATAATACAATTCCATAGGACTTGCATTGCTTGAACAGAAAAAATAAAATAAAAGTAATCTAAAGATATACTTGTGAAATTATAAAGATATATATACAGCTATCATTGTCAGCACAAAATAACATGATTTTATAAATAGTATCATTTTCTATCATTAGGGTACAGGTTGAATATGCTAATCTCATAAGAGTATACTATGTAACTTTAAAAATATAAATACCAGCTCGCTCCCATAGCTCAATGGTTAGAGCGTTGGCCACATACACCGGGGCTGGCAGGTTTGAAACTGGCACAGGCTTGCTACACAAAAATGACAACTATAACAAAAGAGTAGCCAGGTGTTGTGGTGGGCAACTGTAGTCCCAGCTACTTAGGAGGCTGAGGCAAGGAGAATCACTTAAACCCAAGAGTTGGAGGTTGCTATGAGCTGTGATGCCATGGCACTCTACCGAGGGTGACATAGTAAGACTGTCTCCAAAAATAAACAAACACACAAACACCATAATGTTCAGACAGGGAATTATTTATGTGTTTTAGTATTAAATAAAAAATGAACAGAGGCAAAACTTATTGTATTATACTAGTATTAAGTGAGAAAATCGGCAGTCTTTATTCACAAAGTGGACGGACACAAAACATAGTTTGGGATAGAAACTACTTTACTTTCTTTGGGCGTTGAAGAATTGATTTATGTTCTCTGCTTTCTTGGGGCTATGGTTGAGTCAGATTGTGAGTGTGTGCAGTTTTGCATGTTTAGACAAACATGTTTGAGACATGTTTAGGCAGTTTGTGCAATTTTTATATGTACAGACGGGTGTAAAAAAGGCAGGAAGAATTCTCACACTAGAGAGGAGCAGGATATGGGTATAGAAGGGATCTTCGATAGTTGGGTAAGAGAAAGTAAAAAATTGTCCCGAGGCCCTGGCAATTCATGTATGTGGGTGTATGTGTGCACACAAATTCGTGCTTACAAACTCACAAAAACACAGACATATTCACTTACTCGCTTATATTTAATAAAAAAGAACAAAGAGAGGCTGGGCGCCTGTGGCTCAACTGGCTAAGGCACCAGCCACGTACACCTAAGGTGGTGGGTTCGAATCCCCAGCCTAGACCTGCCAAACAACAATGACGGCTGCAACCAAAAAATAGCCAGGCGTTGTGGCAGGCGCCTGTAGTTCCAGCTACTTGGGAGGCTGAGGCAGGAGACTTGCTTGAGCCCAGGAGTTGGAGGTTGCTGTGAGCTGTAATGCCATGGCACACTACCCAGGGGGACAGCTTGAGGCTATGTCTCAAAAAAAAAAAAAAAAAAAAGAAGAACAAAGGAAAATCTATAAATTAGAAAAAAGTCTCTAAAAATTAATAAACAGAATAAATATAATGGTTAGGGCAGGAATAAAATAGAATATGAACTTTGGCAAATCTATTCTGTTAGATTATTTTATAACATGAATTTGAAATTATGATGCAAGTTTATTTTTAAAATGAACTGTTGAAGTGAAAATGAATAGCCACAGAGGAAAATATGTTAAGAGCTTTTAGAAAGCATTACCACAATATTCTGACTGTGCATCCCTACTGTTAAAAATTCTAAATGGTGGATAACTATAACATTTGTCAGGAGACTTCAGACCACTAAGACTACGTGATAAATATTTGAGTGTCTCAAATAACAACTTGGAAAGAAAGAAAAAGATGAGGAAAGGCAAAATCTAAAGATGCAAAGAGATTTAAGATACAAATCAACAAGTTATAATATATGAATCATATAGATCCCAACTAAAGCAAATGATAAAAATCAACTATCAAAAAAAGAGTATTTATGAAACAACTGAATAATGCAAACTTTGACAAGACATTCTCTGAAATGAGATGATTACTATTGATGGGATAGTAGCATTATGTTCATGTCATTGAAAACTGCTTATCTTGGGTGGCACCTGTGGCTCAGAGGAGTAGGGTTCTGGCCCCATATGCTGGAGGTGGCGGGTTCAAACCCAGCCCCATCCCTGGCCAAAAACTGCAAAAAAAAAAAAGAAAAGAAAGAAAATGTTTATCTTTTAAAAACATAAAATATAGAGAAAATGTGATATTTCCTTGGATTGATATGAAATCATACAGAAGTGAGGAGATATGATTTACTAAAACAATATTAACCATATAACGAAACTATTTAAAGTTGAGTGAGGGCCAGTCTTCTCCCTTTTTTATATTAATTTTTAAGAAAGATAAATAGATGAGTTACATCTATTCCTTAATGACACATCTGAACTGGACACGTGATAATAGAAATGAGAGAAAATTACCACAAAATATCTGACCCATGGGCATACTTTTGGTGGCTTAATAGTTATAGTAACTTACTAAATGAGTATGTAATACAGTGAGACTTATTCCTCATTTTCTCTTCTTTCTTCCCTAAGAAAAGCAACCAGAACACAGCTAAGGAATTTTTTTTCTGTTTATTTTTAGAATAAGCCAATACCGCTGCAGCTTCAGTTATCCACACAGTGGCTGTTCCAGAATTTCCTATAAAAGAGAGTTATGGGTTTCACATTGGCTAGAGGTACAGGTGATAGCCTTGTGGGATCTAGGAAACTTCTGTTGCATTTGAGTAACTACTCAAGGTTAGTACTAGAAAGGATCTGTGAAAGTGGTGAGGAAGCTTAGGTTGCCTAAGGTCTACCACTCACCCCATTTACCATCACCTTGTCTTAAAGGGCATATACAATATAAAAGTATCCTTGCCTGGAAAGATTAAACATTGCTTTATTTCCCCCCAAGCCAGTACTCAAATAAATCCGCTACTGCTTACCAGACATGCTGCTGTGACTGTCCTATTTGGTTTGCATACAATGTGTAGGTCATGGAATGCCAGTGCATTACCTCATTCTATTGCTTTTGGCTCAAGGAAGAGGAGAGCATTGTCCAGAGCCAGATGGCTGACATTCATAACCTGGCTTGCTTTCTTACTAGCTGTATGGCTATAGAAAATTGAATTACTTTTCTTTAATTCTTCAGTTTCATTATCACAAAATTAGAATAATAATAGAATTTTTCATCATAAGGTTGTTGCAAGAACGAAATGAATTAGCCAGTAAAAAGCTCTGACACGTAAGAGATGTTTGATAAATGTAGCCATTTTCCTCATAAGTAAGTTTTTAGAAGGTACTTTAAGTTCAAGATTGTGATCATTTGAGATGGGAGGAAATAAATGTAAATCTTGAGAGCTTTCCGGAGAAGTCCTTGCACCTCACCAGGCTGAGAAGGGTCTTGGAAAGGGTAGGATGGGACTGTCTCTCTTCTCTTTCATGAAGTGGTTGTGCAATCCAGATTTGATTAAGTCTTGCCTCTTTAAATCAGAGAGTTCATCCTTTTACCTTATATTACTTTAAAAACCAATAGGGAGAGGCCTATTGTGAACAATTAAAAATGTAACATTTTTATCTTTTAAGAATGAACACTTAGAAAAAGTAATTTTATAATATGGAAAAATAGTCATTGGATGTCACAAAATGCTAAAACCGTAAAATGTATGAGTAACTGTATGGGTGTCATTGAAAAGAGAGAGTTCTCACTCTGGAGGAGAAGATACATATGGAAGATATATAAATTCATTTTAAATCTTACATCTCCTTTAAGATTTCTTATAAAATGGAAAACTTCCATATAATTATATTATGACATGACTGGGAAACTTTAGATTTTATGCAAGACTAAGTGTATTTTAATAAAAGTACACTTTTATCTAAATATCTTTCCATATCTCTGAATCATCTTTGTTTAGAAAAAAATATTTTACTGTTTCCCTCTATTCTACATGTTAGTTAGTAAATAGAACTGCAGGAGGCAATTAGAGTTACGTCAATTAGAACATTAAAATCCCTCTGCGAGATTCTAGAGATCAGACTCTATCACCACAGGATGTGTATGTGTTTTTATTATTTCAAAACTAGACTACTTTAATTCCGTGCTGCAGATTTGATGACCATGGCTGTAATTAATCTTCTAATGATTAAAAAGACATTTCTAAATGTCAAATGCATGAGAATAATAGACTCCACGGATTTTGTAAAAACCAATTTATTAAATTCGTCCTTAATCTTGGATAACTTCCAGTAGGGTAAGTGAATGAAATTCAGCAATGAAGTATTTCTTTTGAAGATAGGATTTATACATGGAAATGCTCTGGGAGAAAACCTATCTATTTCAACAGTGGCAGTGACTGTAAAGTGAAATGTATGGAACTGTTCAAAGTGAAACTGTGAAGAATTTGGTTAAATGGGACCGAAAGAGATGAAGGACATATTTGATAACATAAGACCTTTTTCAAACATATGCTGGGGAGTTTAACTCCCAGAGTTGCTTTAAATAGAAATGGTTAATATTCTTTAAAATTCACTTTTAGGTAATGTCGTGTTATTACACATTTTGATATAATGCTTATTTTTCATATTAATAGGCAACATAAAACATTTTTAGAAGTACTAATAGATATATGTAGAGTAACATCAGAACATAAAGTAATCTTATGAAAATAATTATAAATTATAAGAATTGCATGCAGGTTCCTGGAGGAATAGCTTTAACATTTTAATAATTATTTATTAGTAACCAATAAACATAGAACAATCAAAGGCTCTCCATAATTGTGTTTTTGTCTCAATCTTCAGCTTCAGCTCTCTTGTGCCTCACAAACACCTTTTGTTCTGCCATCGTTAAATATTTTAAGTTTCAAAAATTCTTCCAAGGACACTTACATTGTTCATGCTTCCTTCCTCCCCCCCAAAATACAGAGTTCTTTTCCCTCATTTCCCATCTCCTAAAATACAACTAGCAAAGATCTATTTCATTTTTTCAAATTCGGATCATGAAAGAGTCTACTCCCTACCAGAAAAAAATATATATATATATTCACATCCTTCTTTGAAATAGCACTATGTAACAGGGCAGCATTTTTAAAACATTATCAAATGGATGCTTAACCAATCTGTCTCCTCATTCCAAACCACGATCATTGCCCTCCACGTTTCCAGTGGTGAGCCAAATGATGAATTGTGGGCTGAATGGTGTGGTTTAGGTAAGATTTCTGTGAGAGATTATTACAACTTATTAATTGTTATTTCTTTAAGGTCCAGATGTCAAGATCCCTTAATTTCATCAGTCTTATGTGCTTTAGAAATAATTTAAGTATTACAGAACCTTGTGAGAACCATTGATTTAATTTATATAAACTTAATTTTGAGGACATGAGTAACAAATACTGTTGAAATAATACACTGTCCACAGTAGTGCTGTCCAAGGAAACCTCCTGGAGTGACGAAACCGTTCCACTTCCAAGGTGTCCAATCTGATACCCACTAGGCATGTGTGGCTGTTAGGCATTTGAAATCATCAGTGGGACTGAGAATTAAAGAGTTATATTTCATTTTAATTAATTTACATGTAAATTTAGGTAGCCATATATCATATAATTAGTGGCCATGCATCAGAAAGCACCACTCTACCCTGAGAAGATAAAATTCAGATATTTCAATGCCACACCCTTTCCTAGTTCTGCACCTTTACACATTGCCATTAAGTTAAATAACTTCCCACATGACTGTTTTTCCAGCCTCATTGCTGCACACTGGAACTTCAAAGAAAATTTACATTCACAGAGCTCTAAGTATTTTTACTTTCTAAGGAGGCACTGTGATATGTAATCTACCTCATTTTGTAATATTTGAGTAATAAACACTTGCCTCAACCTGTTTGCCCTCTTCCAAATTGGATAGTTTGCAGAAAGTTGAAAGAAAAGAAGTGAGGAAATCAGAGTAGGCTTCATAGAGCAGGAAGAATTATGAAAGATAGATTGAAGACTTTGATAATAAAGTGAAAAATTTCAAAATGAATTTAATAGTATACAAAAGTAGAAAATAGAGATAAAAATATAATGATAAACATTCTAAGGAATAGTACATTAAAGTTTTCCAAATTCAATTAAAATACTTCAGATTTTTGATGATGTAGATTTTCCTATTTTGGCTTATTCATGTTATTTCTTCTAACCTGTGTACTTGGTAAGAATAGATATTACGTCTGGCTTATTCGGGTGCCCTTAATGTAGAATAGTTTAACCCGTAGCAAGTCCTTAGTAAATATGAGATGAATGATGGATTTACTCACTATGTCCTAAGCAATATCATAAGTAGTAATAAATCTACCTTAAAACATATTGATAATATAAATAACTAAAAATTAAATGAATGTGGGAAACATCTGAGAAATTAGAAGTCATTTACATGGTAACAAAACCAATATAATTTTCATCCGAGGTTGAAGATAATAGCAGAAAAAGAAGTATCTTTCAAATGACAAGGTAAACTAATAATTGAGGGCAACAAGTTGCTTTGTTGATATGGAAAGCCAGCATTTAGCAATCTAATTTCCTTGTTCTTTCGCAGAGGCTAATAGCTATTTTCAGATGCCTTCTTTTTAAATATTTGAATACATGTGGGAGAAGTGTATGTGTGTATTCATGCTCACCTTTGTATGTTTTAATAAATTGTGTGGGTTTTGCTTAGATAGGAAAAAGATAGCAAATTCAGTAGCTTGTATTCTCAATGAAAAGAAGACCAAAAAGTGTTTAAACTATTTGAATATTTGATTTCATTAAGCATATCTTAAGCAAATTATGGCAATAGATAATCTGTTAGATCTGAATGGAAGGACATGACTCTTTGTTATATCCATGATTCTATATTTCTTTTCAACTTATTTAGAATATTACTTTTTTCTTTTCTTTTTTTTTTTTTTTTTGAGACAGAGTCTCACTTTGTTGCCTTTAGTAGAGTGGTGTGGCATCATGGCTCACAGCAACCTCCAGCTCTTGGGCTTACGTGATTCTCTTGCCTCAGTCTCCTGAGTAGCTGGGACTGCAGGCGCTCTCCACAACACTTGGATTTTTTTTTTTTCTTTTAGTTTGTGACAGTTTGGCCAGGACTAGGTTCATACCCACTACCCTCGGTATATGGGGCTGGCACCCTACTCACTGAGGGACAGGCATCGCCCATAGAATATTTCATAATTAAAAATCAAATAAAAATGTATCTATGGTGTAAAACCTAAATTTATAGCACTGTCATATATTCCTAAACCATGAAATGAGTATTGCATAAAAGAATTGTATGTAAATTATTATGAATGTCCAATTTTTATTGCATAAAAATCACCACTGAATCCCTGAAAAGATGCAGTTATTTTAATCAAGTCTTTATTCTTAATTCCAAAGCTTTTCATATACTTATTGTGACACTGGTTTTGAGTAAGTACTAATTTAAGCTGTTTAAAAAATGATCTTGAAGTGTCTAAAGTGTTATTTCTTTAAAAAGAAGCTCTTACTGGAAACACACTTAAATCCATTTCAGATATACATATCCATGTTACACTGAGTTTAGAAAAGTAGTCATTCAATCGACATGTTACTTCCTCATTAATTTATATTTTGACACAGCATACCAAATGTTTAAATATAATTTTACCCCCTGTTCATAAAATGTATGCATTTTTATCTACTTGCTTTTACCAATTTTATAAATTTCCTATTTTTATCTTTTTCAAAGGAGGCCTTGCTGAAGTTTTACTCATGAAAGATTTTATTTCAGCTTTGAGTCATATTAAAATATGAAAAAATTTAAGTTGGCCAGAAACACATGAAATCAGCAAAGTTAAGAGAGCATATTAGTATTGAGGGAATTTGAGAAAATGCTGCTTATCCAACATCACCACTGTGCCTGCCCAGAGGCAAGTTTAATTAGGCTACAATTCATATTGCAGAAAGTATTTTTGTAATTACCTTCAAATGACCAAATGATATAGAATTCTAAAAGGAGTTGCATATTCCCAGTAATGAGCCAATTTGCAACTGATGAAATTTTTTATGTACGGCATTTACTAGGCAAACAATATTTAAAGGATTGTTAGTTCAAATATATATCCAAGTAGTTGAGTTTTGGGAGCATATTTCAGAATATGCAGAAGTAATAAAAAGAAGTTAAAAATAAAACCTACCAATCTTTCAAAACATGTTTTGCTCAACATTAAAGATTCTATTTCTAAAACCAAGAAATATTTAACAAACTTTAACTTTCAGATTGGACCATAATTAGTTAAATGAGGAAATTACATGTTATTAAAATCTGTAGTTCTTAGTCATGAGTCAAACAAAATAGAAATGCTTCATTTTCTGACTCAAGGTGTCTTCGGTTAATTTTTTCTTACCAAATTGACTCAAAAATCATAGCTTCTTAATACCTCTTCCTGTTTGCTACCTTTTCCAAGGGACAAGTGACATTACTATACTAAAATACTAATCCAAACTTAAGACAGCCTAAACTACAGAGAAATAAAAATGGCAGGGCTTTAGGCAGAATGGCGTATAATCTTTTTAATTAATCTAAAAGGTATTTGCATTTCTAGTGGTAGCAACATTATCGAAAAAGAAGAATTGATTGGCTCTAAATACACTAAATGTTTGAAACATTATGAGACATTAAGAATGTCTAAATCAGTGCATTTAATATTTTGAAAATAGAGTTATAAGGGAAAAATAGCAACAACTCATAAATATCCAGAAAGTCGCAAAAGTATAATTTTGGAATGGAAACATACAGATGTTTCAAATATTCATAGTCTAAAAATATGTGTATAAATAATTTTACAGTCCAAAATAATGTTGTTTTATTTAAAGCACAAGAGCTGAATGAATAATAATTCCCAATATTTTATTTATGAAATACTTATAGTAGGAATTATTTATAGATATTATAAAACTAATTTAATCCTCAAATTGAGTAAACTATTACATGACCTTCATTTAACAGATAAAAAAAGGATGGAATAAAGAAACTCTAGGGCGGCACCTGTGGCTCTGTGGGTAGAGCACCGGCCCTGTCTATGGAGAGTGCCGAGTTTGAACCCAGGCCTGGCCAGCTAAAACAGCAATGACAACTGCAACAGCAACAAAAAAAGCCAGTGTTATGGCGGGTGCCTGTAGTCCCAGCTAATTGGGAGGCTGAGGCCAGAGAATCACTTAAGTCCAAGAGCTGGATGCCACAGCACTCTACCAAGGGTAATAAAGTGAGACCCTGTCTCAAAAAAAAAAAAAAAAGAGAGAGAAAGAAAGAAAGAAACTCTGATTTACCAAGGTGCCCATAGGTAGCAATGCTGAAGACAAAAATGACCATAAGCAATTTACCTTCATAGCTGAGAATTTTGAAATACTAATTTCTCTTCACACTTTGCTCCTTCAGTATATTTTATAATTTACTGTGGTTAAAAGCAAACATAAATATCTTAAATGTTCCCATCAATCTGTCAGTAATTACCAAAAACAAACAAACAAACAAACAAAGAGAAACACTATAGTACTAATAGTTAGACCTACCTCTCTTAGTCTGAAAATTTAGTAGGTAGATAACAGAACTGAAGACTGAAATAATACAATAATCATGTTTAAGAAAAAATATGAATTAATAATCTAAGATAATTTAAGTTATATTCAAGCATGAGTATTACTAATTAATTAATGTATCATGAATACCTCAGTATTGTGACATTTGAAATAGAATATATTGTTGGGAAGCAATAGTGTACGAGTTTCCCTTGTTTTAGCATATCGTATGAGGAGAGACACTTTCTGTCTTTGTTCTGGATTAACTGATGATTGGAAGGTCAATGGCATTGCAGAATAGATGTGTTGTCTACCCATTCCCCGTGGAGCAAAGGACAGGTTTGAGGTTCTGGGCCTCTGAAAAACAAAACCATCTCTCCCTAATATGAGAGGTAAGATTCCTGTCCATCACATATCATTTGGTGGACAGAGATCATTTTATCTTTTCTGTAAGATAAACTACTGCATAAGCAGACCTCGATCTTGACCCACTTCTGTGATCCCTTTTGTACTTGAAGACAAAGGAATTAGCACACATAATGCTGTTCACTGCTCGCATTGCCTGCTGTGCTGTGCACCAAATTCTTCTGGTCACTGCAGTTTCTAGAGTCAGTGGCTCAATGGGTAGGGCACTGGCCCATGGAAGCCTGGCAGACTAATTATTTACCTTACAAATGGAGTAGAATCTCAGGCCCTTCATTGTTCTTTACAAATACACCATCCAACAGGAAATCTGAATCTAAAGCTATCCACCAATTAATATTTTAACAAATACAGAGGAAAAAGACTAAAAGGATTGTTTAAAACTTTGTTAGAGAGAATTTAAAATTGTAATTAGAGGAAATTTCAATATTATTTATTATACTTTATATAGTAAAAGTTCCATAAAATGGACAGATTTAGATATACAAACTAGACTATAAAAAATCAATGAAAAAAATTAAGTATGTATTCCAGAACTGAGCATAGGTAACTAACAAGTGCTAAAGATGGACCTAGGATAAAGTAGATTTTCTAAAACACAAATTAACTAAGTATTGAATATCAAATAAATAAAATAAATGTCAAAAAAGGCCTCATTCACAGGTTTGAAAGTGAGAAGCTTAATGCATGCATATAAAAATACACACAGCATTAAGTCCAATAATATAAGAGAAATATTCACATGTTCTTTGCTAATAAACAGAAATCTGGAAGAAATGGGCCCTTTCTGAGGAAAACGTGAAATAGAACTTATGCAAGAAAAGGTAAAATACTTAAGAAATGGCATTGAGTTTGTTAAGGGATTACTCAGAAAATATATAATATATTCTAAGATTTAATGAGTTTATGATAGAATAGAGGATTGACAGATTAATTTAAATCTAACACTGTGATTCATTACAAGCATGCATACAAAAAGCTTAAAAACGATGTGTAATTCTATCCTGAGATCAGTGTGAATAGCTGTCCCATTAACTTTTTCACTTCACTTGTCTATTTTTTTTTCCCCTATATATTTGTTCATTTGTTTGGGGGTTGATATTGGTGTTGAATGAATGTAGATAAGAGGATTTTCTTAAACCAAAGCAAAGATGCTCACTGCCACTTGCTTATGCATGAAGTTATCAACGCTAGATTTACATTGTCTTAATCTTTTCAAAGAAAGCCCTAGGGAAATTTCCTTCAGAAAGATAGAATGGCAAATGTAGTTTTTGTTTAGACTTGAAGAACTTCCTTGTAAGAAGGAAATAAAACTGAACTCCTCTTAAACTTTTTATCTTTTTGATTTTTCTGATGTAACTTCGAATAATCAATTTCAAAGCCAATAAAATTAAGATTCAGAATAACTCAATAAAAATGAGAATGATTTAGGGGTTGCACAAAAGAGTAATATTATTATACAGTTAACTTTATAATATAGTTTGCCTTAGCAATTATGACATAAATGTTCTATGGCACGTTTTTCTTATATTCATGTCCCTATATCACAAACAAAATATATTTTCATGTTTTTTTGAGAATTAAAATTAGTTAATTCCTACACATTCTAGCATTATGCTGGCTAGATGTGAAATGCAAATGATGCATCAAAAGTAGAGCCTTAAGCCATACCAAATATTTGTTTTAGGGAATTTTATGAGGTTGGAAAAATACATGTTATTTGAAGAAATAAATCTTGAGAGCTCTATAAAGAAATAAGGTGCAGCGAGGAAACTTTTATAGATTCAGATTTTCTGCATTATTGATACTAATATATTCCTCAGCATGCATTTCCCTTCTGCTTCAAAGTAATATTGTTTGAGGAAATATTTACAAGTGATCAAAAAATATCTTATCCTGCAGATCAAATTTAGCAGCTTTCCTAAATTTGTTTCGGACATTATAAAAGAGATCGCTGCATCTATCACAGGCCAAGCCCCAACTGGGAATCTGGATCCCCAAATCTCTTAAGTACCTACTGTATCACTCCAGAAACTAACAACATTCTTCTATAAGAAGCATAGACATGCTATTTACGGACTCCTATCTATTAAGTGAAGAAAAATTTTTTAGAAAGTAAGTGGAGAAATATTTCCCATCGCCATACATACTTTATCTCCATCAATATCTGTTAAGAACTTCAGTCATATTAAATTTCTGATCTTTGTTTCTTTCTACTTTCTATCTTGTATCTTGTCCTGCTTGTATATTATTTAAATAGATGACAAGTCTCATTAGTTATCATCCATAGCCAACCACGTTGTTTTCTGTTAACTGAGTAATTGCAATAGACTCTGAACTATTCTCCCAGTTTCTAATGTTCCCCCTGTATTCCATTCTCAGACAGGACAGTAGTGAGTATTACTCTATTCTGTACCAGGTGTCCTCAAACTACAGCCTGCCTAGGACATTTATCTGGCCCCGCGGCTGTTTTTGCTGCTACTGCCTGTCCTACTTAGCAGCTGACTCATCTGGGGCCCGCAGTCCAGCCCTCCAACAGTCTGAGTGACAGTGAACTGGCCCCCTGTTTAAAAAGTTTGAGGACCCCTGAGTCATTACAAATGTTTCTACTACACGTTTCAGAATTTTGCACTTGCTGTTCTATTTCGCATCCCTCTTACACATGATTTGGTTGTATTCTCATTCTTCAGGTATGGCTCAAATGTCCCTTAATTCTAAAAGCTTTGTTTATTTTTATTCTGACTACCCTAACTTATATTCTCTATTTTTATAATGTATTTATTTCAATAGATGTAGGGAATACAAATCTTTTTTAAGAATTGCATTGTGGTAAAGTCAGAGATTTTAGTGTACTCATCACCCAAACAGTGTACATTATATCCAGTTAGTAATTTTCTTCCCTAACATCCCCGCTTTTGAGTCTCTCTTGTCCAGTATCTTAGTCTGTGTGACCATGCATACACATAGTTTATCTTTTACATACAAGTAAGAACAGGTGTTATTTGTTTTTCCATTCCTGAGATACTTACTCAGGATAATGGCCACTAGTTCCATCAAAATTGCTGCAAAAGATATTATTTCATTTTTTGTGGTTGAATAATATTCCATGGTGTAGATATCCTACATTTTCTTTTTAGGCTCATAAGTTGATGGGCACGTAGGTTGAGTCAATATCCTTGCAATTGTAAATTGTGCTGGGATAAACATGCAAGTGCAGGTGTCTTTACAGAACAAGATCTTTTCCTTTTGGGAAATACATGTATAAAAATGTGCGATTTCTGGATTGCATGGTAAGTCTAAGTTTAATTCTTTGGGGAATCACTATACTATTTCTACAGAGGTTGTACTAATTTACATTCCCACCAGCAGTGTGTGAATATTCCTTTTCACGACAACCACACCAGCTTGTAGTGTTTTCTGACTTTAATAACAGCCATTCTGATAGGAATAAGGTGTTATCTCAAAGAGATTTTAATGGACATTTCCCTGATGATTAGTGATGTTAAATACTTTTCATATGTTTGTTAGGTATTTGTATATCTGTGTTTGAGAAATGATAATGTCTTTTGCTCATTGTTTATGGGGATATTTGATTTGTTTTCTGGCTTGTTCTTTTGTGTTTCTTATAGATTCTAGATGATGGTCCTTTTTTGGATGAATAATTTGCAAGTATTTACCCCATTCTGTATATTCCTATGTACTCTGTTGATTATGTCTGATCATTCTGTCTATTTCTATTTACTCTGTTGATTCTTTTGCTGTGTAGAAGCTTTTCAGTTTAATTAAATCTTATTTATTTTGTTTTTGTTGTACTTGGTTTTGAGGTCTTAGTCGTAAATTCCTTGCCTAAGCTAATGTCCAGAAGTTTTTCCTAAGTTGTCCTTTAGAATTTTTATGATTTCAGGTCTTATATTTAAGTTTTTATTCCCTCTTGAGTGAATGTTTGTATGGTGAGAAGTAGAAATATGGTTTCATTACCCTGTGTGTGTCTTTTCAGTTTGCTCAGCACCACTTACTGAACAGGGCATCCTTTCCCTTGGTGTGTGTTTGGTCCACTTTGTTGAAGATCAGTTGGTTGTAGACAGATGGTTTTATTTCTGGGTTTTCTATTCTGTTCTGCAGATCTATATGTCTTCCTTTACAAAAGTACCATGCTGTTTTGGTTACTCTAACCTGAATAGCCAAGACAATTCTAAGAGAAATGACCTTTTCATTCTCTCTCTGAAACCAATATTTTAAGTTTTTGAGAGCACTTTCCATTACTGTTTTTTTTTTAGCCTATTTTATTTCTCACAAGTAAAATGCAAACTTATTTTGAGGAATGAGTTTGCTCTCTTTTTAATGCTTTATATGTAAAAATCATAGTTTTCTTCTTTTTTTTTTTAGTTTTGTCTATACATATACATTTGTTTATTTGGTTTACACTTTTTGCCTTCACAAAATTAAAAAGGCTTAAAATTTAAAAGCAATAACAATGTATAAGATAAGGACTAGAAACAAAAACCTTGTAAAGAACAAATGAAGATAAATACATTTAGAAAAGAAATCAGATGATTGCTGCAATGAAATATTGAGCAATTATAATAATAATGCAAAAAATAACATTCACATTGTCAGATAAGAGTATGTCTATTACAGAATGCTTTGAGTCTGAGGTTCAGTATGGTGTCTTCAGTTAACTTATTATTTTTTTTCCAAAATCTCAAAAAATACACAACTAATATTTATAAATAAAAATAAAAAAATAATACCAATCTTATGGACAATAGAAAAAGAAGAAATACTTCAAAATCATTCTACTTCATCTGGATACACCTGATATTAAAATTGGAAAAAAAGATATTATTATAAATGGAAATTGCAAACATATTTCACTTATAAATGAGGATGCAATATCCTAAGCAAGATATTAACAAGTTGAACTAAAAATTAATGTTCAAGTAATGCAATTTGGTCAAAATTAAATCCAATTTATGTGAGAATTAGTCACTCTTTTCTTTTTTATTTTTTCATTCTTTTCTTTTCTTTCTTTTTTTTTTCCTTTCCCTCACCCCATCCCTCCTTCTCTCTCTTTCTGGTCACCCCTTCCCCCATGCCCCACCATGTCATTAATTATCCTCATATCAAAGTAGAATAAATAGGATTCATACTTCTCCATTCCTGTGATGCTTCACTAAGAATAATGTTTTCTATCTCCATCCACGTTAATACAAGTGCTGCAAAATCTCCATTTTTTTTAATGGCTCAATAGTATTCCATGCTATATATATACACCATAGCTTGCCAATCCATTCCTGGGTTGAGGAGCATTTAGGCTTTTTCCACATTTTAGCAATTGTAAATTGAGCTGTGATATACAGTCTAGTACAAGTGTCTTTATAATAAAAGGACTTTTTTTCTTCTGGATAGATGCCCAGTAATGGGATTTCAGGATCAAATGGGAGGTCTAGGTTGAATTCTTTGAGGTTTCTCCATACTTCCTTCCAAAAAGGTTATATTAGTTTGCAGTCCCACCAGCGACGTAAAAGTGTTCCTTTCTCTCCACATCTGCACCAGCATCTGCAGTTTTGATATTTTGTGATATGGGCCCATTCTTGCTGGGGTTAGATGATATCTCAGGGTGGTTTTAATTTGCATTTCTCTAATAATTAGGGATGATGAGCATTTTTTCATGTGTTTGCTAGCCATTTGTCTGTCTTCTTTAGAAAAGGTTCTGTTCATCTCTCTTCACCATTGATGTATGGAATTGTTGGTTCTTTTCTTGTGGATTAATTGAAGTTCTATATAGATTTTGGTTATTAAACTTTTGTCTGATTCAAAATATGCAAATATCCTTTCCCATTGGGTAGGTTGTCTATTTACTTTGGTTGTTGTCTCCTTAGATGTACAGAAGCTTTTCAGTTTAATTAAATCCCATTTGTTATTATTGCTGTTGTTGCTATTGCCATGGCAGTCTTCTTCATAAAGTTGTTCCCCAGGCCGATATTTGCAAGTGTTTTTCCTGTTTTTTCTTTAAAGATTTTTATCATTTCGTGCCTTAAATTTAAGTCCTTTATCCACTATGAATCAATTTTTATGAGTGGAGAAAGGTTAGATTCCAGTTTCAGTCTTTTACATGTGGATATCCAGTTCTCCCAGCACCATTTATTGAACAGGGAGTCTTTCCCCCAGTGGACGTTCTTGTTTGGTTTATTGAAAATTAGGTGGTTGTAAGTTGTTGGTTTTGTTTCTTGGTTTTCTATTTGATTCCAAATGTCTATATCTCTGTTTTTTTGGCCATTATCATGCTGTCTTGATCACTATGGCCTTGTAGTACAGCCTAAAATCTGGTATGGTGATACCCCCAAACTCTTCTTCTCCTCCTCCTCCTCCTCCTTGTTCTTCTTCTTCTTTTTTGAGACAGAGTCTTACTTCATCACCTTTGGTAGAGTTTTGTGCTGTGGCATCATAGCTCACCATAACCTCAAACTCTTGGGCTTAAGCAATTCTCTGGGGCAGCTTGACATAACAATATTTGCAAAGCAACGTAAGTGTCAGTGACATAATCTAAATGTGTTTTAGTTACAACAACAACAACAACAAAAAAAAACCAGAATAAGTGATATAGAAGGCAAATAAAAAGTGATTTGAAATAAAATTCAGAAACTCTTCCATAATATAGGTGGGAATTATCTTCATTACAGAATATTATGTAGAGTAACAGTCTTCTGATCTACATGAAGTCATGCTTCACAGAGAAAAATATACATGCATTTTTTTAAGTTTCCGATGTCAAATATCTGGCTAGGAGCACTATCTTTCTAAAATAATATCAAACTTTTGAAGTAGATATTAAATATTCCTCATCACATTTGTGTCCTTTATAATAAACACTCTACTCCTCTTGGTAAATTATTCAAGTTTACAGACATTTTGTACAAGTTAGCAATTCAGAATCAACTTTCTTATAAAATTAATATGGATTACTTGGTTTTTTATTAAAATGTGTTTCATTTACTTGAGATTATTGCTTAAAGTGTTTATTGCAAAAGTGTTAAAAATCAATGGGATAAAATAAAATAGCTATTTATCAAAAAGTGTTGTATTTATTCCACATACTAAATTTTTGTACGTGAATTCTATTTTAAAGACAGGAGCATATGCATCATCACACAGTTTTCATTCTCATCAATTTTACAGGTAATACCCATGTTGCAAATCCACGAACCACATTTTGAATATGATACTCTCTGGACAAGCTATTATGACAGCTTGCTATATGTTTACCAAAGGATTAATCATTTTCTATTTATTTATGTATTCATCAAATGCATCCAATTTTGTTTATTTATTTATTTTTGACAATTGGAATAAGCTTTAATGCCCCAGCCACCATGGCACTAAGGAGGAGCACATCACTATACCTGTTGCATCCCTTCCCATCAAGAAAAGCAAATAAGCACCACATAAAGTATAAATTACCCAAATAAATGTCAGCATTAGCCAAGGATGGCAATATAACATCACTACACTAACCCATTATATATCCATCCTCTTCCTACTTATTTATAGACTCCTCAATCTGAGACCTCTGGGAGCATCCAATTTCTGTTCCCAAGTGGTAAGTTTAGTGGGTTCTTACAGCTCAAGGCTTAGGCACTAATCACATCAAAACTAGTTATTCCACCAGAAAACTGGAAGAGACAGCATAATTAATCATTTATTCCATTACAACCTAAGATCAAAAGAGGTAAAGGAGGAGCACTGACTATGTCTTCTCTATCCAAGTGAATTTATTTTTATCGGATAACTTCCTCAGACTCTTTCTGAAAGAGAGATGCCCATTTCTTCATTTAATGAAAAGAGTTAGTTGGGGCATTCTTTCATATATAATTTCTTAGGCATATGAGAACCAAATTTCTTTATAACTTAGGCATCTCACAAACTTCTAGATTAGACACCTGTGAAATCTAGAAAAGAAAATGGAAAACTAACCAATTCACATCACGTATTTAAAAATTATTATTAATAAAATATTTGTCAGAATTCTAAAAAGATGTAAGAGAAATGCTAAATCATATAAATAACTAGCACATATGAAAGCCAGAAAATACAATCACCCTATAGTTATAGGTAGTTTTAAGGAAAAATGACTGAGAATTTCCTTCCATATCTAGGAAGACAAATATTATTTTATCCACACAGAGAGATACCATAGTTGATAATAGCAGAAATGAACTGGAATTTTCAAAAACCACAGAGAAGAGACAGATTTCCTGAAACGGAAAGAATATTCTGTCATAACAGACCTCAACAAGACCAAAGGAAAAACGAAGGTGGTGGAAAGTCATCTTCAAGTTTCTGAGAAAAGCATATACATTAACCTGCTCTAATTCATTCACTTCTAACCTTCAAAAATAATAGTAGGATAAACATATTAGATGCAAAGAAACATGAGGGTGCACTGCTATCTGGCCCTTCCTATACATAAAGATGAACTTTACTGAAATGGCAGTAGTTGAGTTTCCAAGAATAAAATCTATTTCACAAAATGAGAACAAAAACTCTAAGAAATTAGTGTTATTTAAACAATGAGTAGGATTTATAAAATTGGAAAAATGTCCTCTTATTTTATGCTTTTTTTCTAAAAACTACTTTTCAATGTATGGGTTAGACAAGTAGACACAGTATTATGTATTTTTCCTAAAAATCAAGTAGACATTTAAAATTATGAGTAAGTGCAATTCATAAAAAATAGCTAGAATCAAATTATACTATATTAAAGAAGACAGTTTGGAACACACTGAATGGAGGATTAAATGGGTATGCAATAGCACATACATGAAGACTTGGGTATTAGAGAAGAGTGGTTGAAGAGTCTGGGTTTTAGGTAATAAAGGAAACTCAAAAATGTAGAAATGTTAGTATGGCTTCAAATTCAATTAATTCTTAATTATTATTACACATTGAAAAACAGATAATAATTGTATAGACCAACATCCATTCTCCTTTAGAAAACTGCCAATGGGTTTTAGGGGTAGATTTACAAGCAAAATAGTGATGAAAGCATAATTTATTCAACATAAATATTTTTACCAACAGTAATGGCTAAAAAAATAACCAATATGTCCACTTAATTTTGAGGAGATAAACAAGATATTTTCAGAAGTTTCTAGAAAAGAAAGATTTTTTAATTGTATTTTATGCCATTGCACTCTATTTTTGGAATAGTACACAAGCCATTCTTTTGCCTCTCCATGGCACTGGTTGAGTGAACATGGAGAATTGACATTCAGCTGTTTTGTGAAGGAAAACACCGTTAGAATGAATGATACTCATGCTATGAATTAAAAAACAATTTGACACCATTAAATTGGTGACTTGACTATACTTGGATGCTGTCTAGTTCTAGAACTCAATTTATATTAGTCAAATAATCATCTTTATTGTTTAAGCATATCTGACTTGGCTTTGGGCCCAAGTTGTCAGTATGCTTATGATTATCTGTAAAGTAGTGCACTTAAGACAATTGAGTTGAATAGCTCAAAGAATATAAGAACTTCAGAAAGCTTTCTACAGAGATAGTAAAACAACTGAAGTTTTATTTACAGAAGGAGCTAACACAGTGATTTGGGGGGTAAAAATGAAGGAGGAGCATAAAATTTGGGAAAAGGACATGAAATTACAGTAGACTCTTCATAGATGACCACTTCCTTACATTAACTGCCTCATAAAGTTGACCTAATTTTCATAGTCTGGAGCAAAAACCACATGTGCTCTAGCCTAGTTCCTTATGTTGACCACCTCTGTATGTTGAGCCTTTTGTTACACTTCCCTGGGTGGCCAGTTACAGAGGTTCTAGTATAATTTTACTATTCTATCTACCTTGATCTCAAAGAAATGAGTGGATTTTGTTTTTAATTTTTGCAATCACAATTTATTCCCCCTGGGTCTAGACACCCTGAATGCAGGTAAGTGTCCACAAACCTACCTTATGAGAGATGTAGGTTTAACACTATTTTTTGGAATTTCAGATCTAGACAGGGTTACGTATACATACTATATGGTGAGTATAGACTTGTCACCTCTGGTATATTATAGAAGACAGTACTTTTCACTAAATATTTCTTTTTTTCTCATATTTTTGTCATCCTTCTTTTGTTTGTTTTCATTGTCAAAACAAAATTTGCACCAAAGTTTAACAGCCCAGGAAGGCTTTCTTCCAGGTCACTACTGTAGAGGAGAGAAACTGGAACTCAGTCTGAGCTTAACTACACTGAAGCTAAAGCTTAGAAAGTTTTTAAGATCTGGGGTAGGCAGATGTTAGGTCATCAGTGTTTTCATTTAATTAGCTTCACCTAAAGAAAAAGTAAACTTTCTTCTATACAATTGTAACTAGACAACTATCACAAAACAAGATATTCTCTATTATCAGTACAATATCATGGTTGGTGCTAGAATTCCTAGCCAGAGCAATCAGACATGGGAAGGATAGCAGGGGTGTACAAATGAGGACAGACAAGGTCAAACTATCGTTTTTCTGGTGATATGATCTTGTGCCTAGAAAACTCCAAGGACTCAACCCAGAGACTCCTGGAATTGATAAATAAATACAGAAATGTTTCAGGATATAAAATCAACTTGCACAAATTGGTAGCTTTTATAGATGCCAATAACAGTCAAGCTGAGAATTAAATCACAGACACACTAATCCTTCACAGTAACATCAAAAAAATGAAATACCTTGAAATATTTTCAAAAAAGGAGGTGAAAAATCTCTGTGGAAAGAACTATGAAACACTCAGAAAAGAAATTGCAGATGGTGTTAATGGATGGAAAAACAAATGTTCATGGATGGGCAGAATCAACATTGTTAAAATGTCTATACCACATAAAGTGATTTACAGATTCAATGCAATCCCCACTAAAATACCAAGATCATATCTGTCAGATCTTGGCAAAATTGTTCTATACTTTGTGTAGAATCAGAAAGACCCTGAAGAGTGAATGTAATCCTACTAAATAAAATTAAATTTAGAGACATTGCATTATCAGACTTCAGGATACAGGATATACTACAAGTCTATCACGATCAGCACAGCATAGTATTGGCATAAAAATGGAGACATAGACCTGTGGAACAGAACAGAGAATCTAGAGATGAAACCATCCTCATATTGCCTTTGATCTTTGATAAACAAAGAAAAGCCTACACTGGGGAAAAGAATCCCTATTCAATAAACAGTATTGGGAGAACTGAATAGTATATGTAAAGGAATGACAGAAGATGTTCACCTACATTAGGCCACTGACCTCTGAGATTAGGAGATAGATTCACTATTTTCCTTGACGTTCACATGTCAAAGGGATGACTTACTGGTTGTATCTAAAAAAACAGTCCTTGAATGGCTGTAAGATTGGCAAGAGCTTCTTCATTTTTTTTTTTTTTTTTTTTTGGCAAGAGCTTTTAAAGAGATTTGCATTTTAACAGGATAGACAAAGAATTTACACTTTCTCCAAAAGTAAACGTCCTCAGAAAGGAAAATCAGGGGTCTAGATGCAGGAAGAAGCCTTGTCTGTAGAGCTGTCAGTCTGAGGGAACATTAAACCTGTCTTCATGGTCATCTAAAAAGCAGAGGCCATAAGGCTTAAGGGAACGATGTATACCCTACATGGTCTCTTGTTGCCACTATGGTTGCTGAAATTGCAGGACCAAGAGCTTCAATAGCTTTGGACTTTCTGTAACCATGAACAGTACAAGCTCAACTACTGATCTGACTGGGGTGCAGTCAGTGAGCAAGGTATGTGTTTATTTTAAAGCACTAATATTTTGGCTTCTTTTGATATGGGGGCCTGGTCTGGCACTGCCTGAGTAATGGAGACACTGGTTTCAGGAGTGGAGGGCCACCAGAGTAAAAGCATTATGTGTGACACAGCTCCTCAATTTGGCATGTAGGGTGCAATTAGCAGAGGCTGGCGATGTCACTCTGAGCAGGAGCAGAATGTTCAGTAACACCATGTCTATGAAATGTTTTATGAAGCAGATTCCATGTCCAATTATTTTGTAGCTGTAGGGAAAGAGGTCAGAAAACAGAAAATTAGTGTTTGGGGGTTTTATTGACTAAATTTTATCTAGTATTACCAGCAAGATCAGATAATGAAAGAACAGCATTGCTGAAAAGCAGAAATAAAAGGAAATAAAAACATTCTGGAATTTTTTTGTCCTTGATGCTATGAGGCTCAAAGAGTAGAAGATATAATTGATAGAAGTTTTGAGAGTCTCTACATCCTATCAAAACTCAATATTGTGGTAAGTTGAAAATTAAAGTGTAGCTTTGCCATTTATTGCTAAAAATTCTCACAGGATTCAAGAGCCTCGGGGCAAAGATCATATTACTGATAGGGAGGGACAGTTAAACCTCAAAATTGAATTAACTTATTTAGAGAAATTCAGGCTACAGCTTTTTCCCAGGAGCCCAAGTATTAGACTTACCAACTTAAAATTTAAAGACAGAGAAGGAGATAGCAGTGAGATGTTGTGTATATAAGCACACAAAAAGTATATCTTTATCAGAACCATGGACATAAACATTCACTAGCTTGTGCATGAGCTAGCCTGAAATAGATAAAAATGTTTACTCTGTTTGGAGAAAAATTGCTAAAATAATTGCAACCCTGAAACAATAATAGTTAAAATTTCTATTTAGAAATAACTGTTACTACTGTATATTGTTAGGTATATAGCAAGGGTCCTAAGACTCTCCTAGGGAGGGAGAGTGGCCCTGCTCTTGTCCTTCTTCCTACATGTGGCAATTGCTCCAGGTGCCACTAAGGCAAGGAACTCCGTGGTGGTGTCTGAAGCGTGAAGACAGCCCAGTTAGGACAGTATAAATCATGACCTCAGACTATTACCAAAGCTTCTTGTCACAGCAAGGGGCCCTTTTGTCATGTATCTTGCTCTGTACATCTCTGTCTTGCCCTTGCTCTGTGTATTTATCTTTTTCTTCCTCAATAAATCTCATTTAATGCTTGCCTTGCTTTTGGTGGGTCATTCTTCACCCAAGGGCATACCAAGAACCAAGAACACAGAACAGACTGCCAACCTGACTTAGAATTTTGCCCTTTCCCCTAAATTTCTGTAGTTGATCTTGAGTTTAGAAAGCTGAACAGCCTCAGTATCCATTGTTTTGCTTTTGGCAGTTTCAGTTATCAATGGTCAACTGCAGTTCAAAATTATTAAAGGGATGATCATTTTGTGGGTCATAAGCACGATGACTGGGTGTTCACACACATGCATGAAATGTGCGTCCTTCAAAACTTGTAACAACATTAGCACATTACTATTCTGAGATGAAAAATATGCATATATTAAAACAAACAGCTCCAAAAATGAGCAATCCATAAATTGGACATTGCACACTATTCCGAGTAACATGATAGAATTTTCACAGCAGCCCACTCCATCCTCCCTCAGCTGTGAATTCTGCCTTTGTGTAGCAGAGCCACACTGTCTGTGCTACCCACCCATTACTCACTGAGTAGTCATATGATTATCAGATCAACTATTCTGGTACACCAGTGTGCTTGTATTCTAGTAACCCTTATTTTACTTAACAGCCTCCAAGTGCAAGAATAGTGATGCTGGCAATTGAGGTATGACAAAGAAGGATTCTGGTACTTAGGGATGAGAGTCCACCAGCCTTTTCATTTGCTGGCAAATTAATAAACTTCACTTTCTTTCTCTTCCAACCACTGGTACTCATTCTTCTGAAGTGTCCTCAAGATCAAGTGCCAGACTTTTAGTAACAGCATTTGGCGTCCTTGGGTGGGCCCACGGGTGCCCCTGTGGAATGGCATCCAACAACTGCTGGAAGATACAGAGAGAAGCCCCAGGTGAAAGCCATGGGGTTTTGCAGGTAAGAGCAACTTCATTTCCAGATGAGAGAGCAAGGACACCTTCCCACTCCCAGCAGCTGCCAGAAGCTTTTTTAGCTTCATGAATCTCCTGTCTGTATCTCCTGAAGTAGATGCAGGAAAGAAATGGGTTTGGAAAATGTTTGGACTCCAGGACTTTTGTTACCTATGTTCCCCCAGTGTGCATGCTGAGACTGATTCCACCCATATATGGGATTTTTGAATCTTCCCATTGGTTTAATTTGTTTTCAGGTGTCTTTTAAGGGTGGAAGTCATGAGGCTGAGTGGAACTAGGAAACCTGGTTTGAATTTGGAACTCATTTGTTTTTCCCAGAGAATCAGAGGTTAGGCCACTCATTTGGGGAGGATTCCAAACTTTCCAGAATTTGGATGGCGTTTATCCATTTTGGATCCATCAGCATTTGGGTGATGTTTATCCCCTTTGGATTCCCACCAGCATTCAGGCTGGCATTTATCACCTTTGGATTTCATTTGTTAATCTTTCAGTCTTGTCAGGCATTTGAGGCACCGTGGTAGGTGCCATCTGGGGTGGTGTTTCTTGTCTTTCCCATTTGTTTCTAGGTACTGGCATTTTGAATCTGTGTGTTACTTTTTGTGGCAACATAAGGAAGTTCCTTCTCAAGTCCCTTGGGACTAGTCAATTGCAATTAAAAATGATTGAGAACTATTAGGAATAAAATTTGTTAAAAAAATATGTTATATTCTAAAGTCCAGATCCAAAACTATGATTAAAATTTCAAATTATTAATATGTAATAAACCATACAGTATATGTATACTCAATCTTACACTAATCCCAAAAAGAAACATGTTCTGAATATGATACTTTCTTAATTGATCCATTTTTTTCCTAACACAGGAAATGTTAAATATTCTGAAATATGAATTTTATGTAATACCCCATGCCAGGTTAAAAGCTTTGTCTATGAAATTAAAAATATAAAATGTAGCTCTTGAGGATTCTCAAAGATGCATCTGGTGGATGAGGAAGAGAGTGCGAATTAGTCGTGATTACCTAACATCTATTTAATAATAGTCGTCAGACTTTTTGTACAGCGTATTTTACAGAAGCAGAAGCCTGTTTCAGTTGCATGCAATCCATTCTGAAGGACATGTTTAATTTACAGAAATATGAAAAAGAGAAAAGGAATAGTTTTTCTTCATAAAATTAACACACAGATATTACCCCCACTTAGAGCATCTTAGGCCCAAATTCTTACTCTAAGGTTTCTTGCACTAGATGTGACATTGAAACTAATGGATTTAGATAGGACATGGAGTCACTATGCGCTCCTTGTAGTAAACGCAGTGAAGTAAGATGCAGCTGGCCAGTAGAGAAATCACCTGACTTAGTCTAGTTTGGTGCAATAGAAAGAAGTTGATGTCAACAATTATTTATATGAGTTAATTATCTCCTGGAAGTTTAGCTAATTCATACTGTAAGGGATAGAAATTTCCATTAACAGCAACTGACATAATAGTCTACCTTTAAACCCTAGAGAAATCAGTTGAAAAGCTATTATTTCTAGGAATTAGATTCGCTAGAGTGCCCAGTTACGAAGTAAAAGAACAAAAATCAATAATGATACAAGTTATTCATCCTTCAGTTTATCAGTTTAAATATCATCCGCTAGATGAAATTCCATCACTCTCACACCTTCAGCTTGTCCTTCAACATTTTTATTGCCATGGTGATATTGTAATTATCTACATATGATTTTATAAAAATTATAAATTTTTTATTTCCAACCAAAGAGGAGGATTTTTTTTTAAATGTGACTACATTTTTCTAAAGTTCACTGGGAATAAATCAGGGCAAATATTGATAGAAACATTTATATAAGGGAAAATGAGAAGCAAATATACCAACATGAATAACATGGGTTGGTACTTTACTGAAAAGTGTGTGACAATAGCTCAGGAAGAGAAAAACATCTCACATAGCAAAACATGTGGATAAGTAAATGAATGATTAAAGATCACTAATATTCCACACATTACAGAACTGATAAGGGTATCTTTTTTTTAATTCTAGTATGACGAGTAGTAGGTACGAACGTTTTTGTCATATGGCTTGAGGCAGGGCTATAAATGTGCCCATCACCAGGGGGAGCATGTATTATACCTGTCAGGTAGCTTTTGTCTCTCTGCTCTTCTTCCTGCCCTCTGCTTAATTTCTAATGACTTATTTCAATCATTATATCTTTTTGCTCATGTCAATGATCTATGCTTAAAGCCTTGAAAAATAGCAAGTTTCTGACTCAGGGTAAAATATTAGCTATTATGTATGAAAATATTAACTTTGAAATATAACCATAAACCAAAGTTCCTAAGCTAAGTCCTTCCAGCCCCTTTATAAAACACTGACTCATTCATGATGGTGGAGATCTCATGACTTGATCACTCCCTAATGGCCCCACCTCTTAATACCACCACAGTGGGGATTAAGTTTCAACAAATGAAAGACATTCAGACCACAGCATTCTGGTCCTGACTCTTACAGTCATGTTTCTCTCAAATGCAAAAGACATTCATTCTATCCCAACAGCCCCCCAGATCTTACCTTTCCCAGCATCAACTCAAAAGTTTAATGTCAGGAGTTTTATGTAAATTAGATGAGACTCTATGATCCAACCTGAGGCAGATTGCTCTCTGTGAAGGTGTAAAACCAAATAAGTTAGATGCTTCCAAGTGCAATGATGTGATAGGCCTAGAATATACATTTCCATCCCACAATAAATAAATAGGGCAGAATACAGGTCCCAAGTTTGTCCAAACCCAACCATGTGAACATTAAATCTTAAGGCTTTCTTCTATGTCCTTCCAAACACACTATACTATGGGAGTTGGGCCTCTAAGGCATTGGGTAACTTCAGCCCCCATAGCTTTTCTGGGTGTAAGCAGGCCCTGATTCCGTTCTTACACATTAAAGTTGCAGGCCTGTGGCTTTCCTAGGCTAACTCTGAATGCTGGTGGCTCTACAGGTCTAAGGTTTCAAGAGTATCCCCGTTGGTTCCACTATTCCTTGCCCCGAGGTGGAGGGCTTTCTGCAATGGGTCTGAGACCATGGCCCCATTGGTGATTGTCTTAGCAAAACTCTCTGCAATAGCCCACTCTTGTGGGTGTTCTCTGTCTCAGCCCTGAAATTCTCTAAAATATACTATGAAATCTCTGTGGGGGCAACTGTGCTGTCTCGGCTTGTACATTCAGCATGCTTGCAGAGTTAGCACCACATGAGACCACTTACTGACTGTTCCTTCCAGATCAACAGCCTGAGCTGCACTTGTGCCTACTTGAGCCACAGGTAGGGCAGCCCCTGAGCACTGCACTGGAATGAGGGGAGCAAGGACTTGAAATGGCCCTGGATAGCAAGAACTGAGGTCCAACAAGACCATAGATTCCTTTCTTGAAACTCTTCTGTCCTCGAGGCCTTGTTACTTTGGGCCTGTGGTGGGAGTAGCAGCCTCAGAGATCTCTGAAATGCTTTCAGTTTTCCTCTTCCATTGTTTTGACGATTAGCACCTGGCTTCCTTTTAGTCGTTCCAATATCCAGATCATAATTATTCCTGTCTATACACCCAAATTAGCTTTTTATTTCATTAGAATGCCAGACTGAGAATTTTTCCAAATTTTTAAGCTCTGCTTCCTGTTTTATTATAAATCACATTGTAATTAATTTCTTTCTTCTCATATTTTGCTATTAGCTGTTAGGAGAAATCATGCAATGCCCTGAATAGTTCACTTAGAAATGTGTTTTGCAAACATCCTAATCCATTGCTTTTAAATGGATTCATAAATCCATTCAATTGTTCTCCATAAATCCATTCAACAGTTCTCCATAAATCATTAGCACACAAATGTAAGTTAGCCATATTAGTTGTCATCTTTCAGTAATGATGGCCTTTTCTTCTATTTCTACTAAAGTAGTTGTTATTTCTGTCTAAGACTTCATCAATGGCCTTTATAGTCAATATTTCTCCGGGCAATCTGATTATGATCCCTTACAGAATCTCTAAGATGAGGAAGAAAGGTTTTCCTCTAGCTTGTCTCTTCATTGGAGCCCTCACCAGAACTGTCTTTAATTCTTCCTCTAGCATTCACCTCACAACTATTCCAGCCTCTATTCTCCACGCAGTTCCAAAGCCACTGCCACATTTTTAGGTGTCTTACAGCAAGTGTCATCTCCTTTGGTACCAATTGCAATCTGTGTCTGTTTGTGTTGCTATAACAAAATACATATGACAGGGAAATTTATAAATAACATAAATTTATTTCTCATAGTTTGGGAGGGTGGAAAGTCCAAGACTAAGGCAGCAGCAGACTTGATTCCCTATCTGATGAAAGCTGCCACCAAGGTGTCCTCACATAGCAATAGGAAAGAAAAGGGTGATAGGAAACAAACACTCTTTCTCAGGGAACAGAACAGTGGGAAACCAAAAAGCCCCTGAGCTAGTCACCTGCAGCCCTTTTAAAAGGCATTAGCCCATTCAAGAAGGAAGAGTGTTCATAGGTAAAATGCTTCCAGGAAGGCCCCCACCTCCTATGGAGATTAAGTTTCTGCTGAAGAGTTTCAGAGCTTTCAGGTCATAGCAGCTGCTAACTGTGTCATTTAGCTTCTTATTACAGTAGCATTTCAAAGTAAGTTTTATTTACACAGGTGTGGCTTATTTAGCACATACAGATCACAAAATTTTGTTTATTTGCTTCTTTTCTGTTGCAGAGAAGCCTTGTTGAACTATGGGTAGAGATATTTTTCTTTCATATATAAATATTTTATGTCTACATTACCTGGTTTTCCAGAACACTCATTTGGGGAGCTTTAAGCTACATGGTATAACTGCCAAAACTAAAATCTGATGTTTATAAAAGCTATTTCACTGCTGATAATAAAGCATGTTTAAAATAAATGCAGATAGATTAGGAATTGATACCTGCTTTATGTATCAATTAAAAGACAGCATTTTACTCAGTTCTATTGGGCCATATAGAAGCCAAATTAAATAATTCTGAAACTCCTACAGTTATTTTAACTCATGCAATGCCATGCTCTACAGAACAAGATACTATTGGAAAAATATTTGAAGACCATTTGGAGGGGGGAATTCAGATAGAGTAATAACAACGGAACATTCAAAACTATATTCCCGTTCATATTTACTTTCCCATTATTGCAGATATGTCAATATTTTGATCTGTTCATATCAAATCACAGTGAATAAAATTTTGTTCTTCTACAGTAAACCATACTAAGTAAAACTGGATACAATTTTATGCAGGCTCAGAATAATACACTTAGATGTGCATTGATGGTTTTGATTTCTGATGGAAATTTGTTTTAAGCAGTTTGCAGTAATTGAATTTCATTTTGACAAGTTACTGCTAAATGTCACTCAGGGGTATTTTAAAATATTTTCAACTTCAAGAATAAAATTTTAAAGTACAAGAAGGATAATACAAATCATTTATGTCAAAACCATTCGTTCTAAATTTGAGAAAACTATTGCACAGTGGGCATCAGTAACATGCTTAGTCACATAGCTAATAGACATGTGGAATTGGAAAGTATTTTTGATGTAACTGAATTCTAATGTGCATTACTTTGCAGCTGGGAAACCATATAAAGGAATTTGGGGAAAAGGGTTTGTGGAAATAAGCTAGTGTAGGCTGTCATTCTAAAGGACTTGAGCAGAGAAAGGCCTTAGCTCCCACTTCCACTGCTTGGCCTGACTAAGGTTTGGGGGTGGTTGTTGGAATGTTTAGCACAGTAGATGAGAAGCTAGTTTGGGAAATGTCTAGAAATTAGTTTGGGAAATGTTCAGAGAGAAATCAACAGTGTAGTAGAAAGAGGACATCAACTAAGTTAGGAAGCAGCTGACAAATACCCTGAGCCACAAGTATCTAACCTGAGGGCTTTAACCTTCCCTCATTAAGTCCTGACAAGGGTGCTCTTTGATTCCCAATTTAGTGCTCCACCAGCCTTCACCCTGATAGCTCTCTTCCTTGAACAAATGACTCCCTGTCTAACTGAAACATGAGACTGTTACCTTCTCACTTTTTTGCTTTGTGGATGCATGCCCTACAGCCCCAAGAAAAACGCCTTGCCTATCTGCGTGTCTCTCGATCACCAGAAAGAAACTGTACGTGTGTGAATTTATCTCGCCTTCCCTCCCCTTTTCTGCCAGACTGGATAAAATCCCTGCTTGGGCAACTCCTAGTCTTCTGTGCAGCAGCTCCATCCTGGCCTGCTGCAAGGGTGAGTCTTTTAAATACATGTTTCAAATAATTTTCAGGTAGAGGTATTGTGACTTAGAGATTATTTCTTTTTTCTTAAAATTTCAGAATGTTACCTGGGGGGACAAACATTTTGGTTACATGCGTTATTTTATACAGTTTGAGTCAAGGTTACAATTGTGTCATCCCCCAGATCATTTCATTTTCTTTCCTGAGTTTTTACTGCAAATAATTTGTCCGTAGATCCCTATATGTTCATCAATCTAAGATTAAAGAAACCATGATCTTCCAGGGAATGACTCAATGAGTAACAGCACTGAATTCAATTTAATCATTAGGTGGGGTTCTGAGTTTATTGTGTAAAGGAGGAAATACAGGGTCAACATAAAAGGGTGAGGATGCAGAATATTGATCCAAATTGTTTTCTAAGGTTTTCAGAGAATGTCCTAAAGATTATTTAATTCCTTATATGCTTAGTTAATCTGTAAGAAGTAAATGAACTTTGATCACAATATCAGGACATCATTTCAGTGAGAGACATCAAATGATCTAAAAGTGCATTTTAAGAACAGGCAACAGAGACAAATTCAAAATCACTAGAATCTTTAGAACATATACATACAGGCAGAAAATTCAACTATAAAGTCATTCGTGAGAATATATAGTTTTTAAGAGCTATGTCACTTAAAGAATATAAGTTTAATTCTTTGCACTAATTATTCATTCCAAACTAATTAATAGCTTTTTATTTTGTAGATGAAGTGTTTTATGTGTAGGTATTAAGTAGACAATAGTGAATAAGACACAAATTTACACTCAACTATTTTCAAAATATGTAGAGAAATGTACATTTTAAAAAGTCAACAGTAATATAAAAATGATTTAATGAAGTTAAGCACATAGGGTACAACACTGCAGAATGATGGGTGAAGGATGATGCTTTGGTAAGGTTTAAAGAAACCCTACCAGTTCTCCTAGTGTATAATGGGGCAGTGGAAAGCCAGAGCCAGTGATGCAAATGTACATTCCCAGGTGGCCGAGAAACCACCCTGAGAAGTTTCGATGAATGCCTGGATCTTTGCCATTCTGAATGTTGTGGTGATCTGATGTAATGTATTCAGATTTTAGAATAGTAACTGAAAATATGTTTTGATATGTTTTTTAAAAGCGGATAAAAAGGATGACATAACGCTGTGACTATAAAAGACCTCGAATAGTTAAAAACAAAGCAAGTGGCTGAGTTACTAAAATAGAAAACACTTCAGATTTTCCACGACTTCCCCAGCTCTTTTTCATGTTCTACACAACCCAAGATCACTGTCACTCTGTCCTATCATGTCTTTCCGCCGCCTCAAAGCCCAGTCAGTTCCTACACAAGTCGTGGGCTATTTTGTATCCAATTTATTTTCATTGGTCAAATTGTTAAACAGATTGTTGCCAGATAGCCCTGTCAAGTACTGTGCTATAAGCCAGTTTCAGTGATTATCACAGATGTCACTTTTTAGTGCCAAGTATTATGGGTTGTTTTTGTGTGTATTTGTTTGGTTTTGCAATGGAATTATCATTTTATAAAGTCTGTTAAAATACATCTCTATTTTCTCCTGACAGATAGAAACTGGTCCATTCTATAAATGCCCCACACTGCTGCATGTGGAATACAAATAAAGCATTATTCCCATAATGAGATCATAGAGCAGAGATTCTATCACTTACTGGCCTCCGATTTTCTCCATCTTTCTTACTTATCTGTGGATCTATATTTATAATTTAAATGAAATAGTGTATTTCTCTCTGAGCCTTTTTCCTCTTCATTTCTCCAAAGGGCAGAATGGCATTGCTTCATATTCCTTATTTATCTCTTCAAAGGCAAAAGAGGGAATAAATTGTGCACCAATGAGGACAAGGTTGCTTATTACTCAATATGTGAAAAACAGAATCTCTGTCAAATATGCCAGACCATATTGGGAGTAAAATGATGATGTCAACCAATATTCTGAAAATAGTTTCTTACTAAATCTTCAAGGCACAACATGAAAACTGTGAGACCCAGGAATAAATCATTTTTATGTGGTTCCTGAAACTTAGAATGGGGAAAAACAATACCCAGAGGCAATAAAAAGCTACTATAAAGAATTTTAATAGTTATTAAAGGTACTTTAATTGTACTTTACTCTACAGAACGTATTTTATTTAAAATTTTGGGCAACTGAGTTTTAATACTGTATCTCATTTAAAGGGGCAAAAAGACATATTAGAAAAGTATTCACTAAGTTTTTATAATACATACTCAATTAACATTTGTAAATTGTTATTCACTATGGATTTTAAGGGAAATATAAAAACTCCAATTAAATTGAAATGTCCCTTATTATTTTAATTCTAAAGATGAAACAAGCAAACAAACAAGTCACAAGCAAGCAAGTTTGTGACCCATTTTGTGCCACTGAAATATGCTGTTAGTGGTGACTGTTTCTCTCTTTTTTTTTTTTTTTTTTAAGATAGGGTTTCACTATATCTCCCTCCATAGAGTGCACGGCATCATAGCTCATAGGAACCTCTAACTCTTGGACTTAAGTGATTCTCTTGCCTCAACCTCCCAAGTAGCTGGGATTACAGGCACTGCAACAATGCCTGGCTTTTTTTTTATTGTTGTTGTTGTAGTTGTCATTGTTGTTTAGCAGGCCCAGGCCAGGCTCAAACTTGCCAATCCCAGTGTATGTGGCCAGCGCCCTACCCACTGAGCTACAGGTGTAAGAAACCTCTGGAATGTCTCTCACAACTCAAATATTCGGGCCAGTTACCTACCTTTAGAAAGCCATCTCACTTCTCAGTGTAAGAGAAGATGTGTGTGCTCTGCTCCTATCTCCTCATAGAGCTGTGTGAACAGATGTGAGTTAAGGGCATGTGCTTTAATGTGGTTGATAATTTTAACCACATCCTGCAAAATGTTGTTTAGTACAGGTGACATTTTTTGACTAGCCAGCACTTCTCCATGGATAGCACAGTGCATAGACTCACATTTAGAAGCGACCTGCTTGACCCAAGCACTGAAACTAGAAAGCAGTGCAGTTGGCAGCTACTCCATCCATGCATACAGCAACACAAAACGACCGTTTCAGTTTTCCTGATATGTGATCATTTGAAGTCTTGAATGTATTTCTGGGCAACAAAGTGCACATAACAGATCCTCATACACATCCTCCTAAAAAATATATTGCACCAAAGAAGCATTGTTGCCTCGTCAACACCAGTAGACTCACCAACCTGGATCCCGTACCGTGGAGACTTATTAGTCCTCTCTAACAATTGTGCCTCCCTGTCCATTGCTACTTCCTCAATTCCTCTAGTTCCGGTGCTAGCTGAAGGAGAAACACATGACCTCTTTTGACAGCAGCCTCTCCTAAATGTTGATGACAACTGTCCTTTGTGGCAGGCAACATCCACTCTTCATCAGTCGTAAAGAGGTTCTTTAGCAATGCTGTTAGCCACTAAGACTGATGCTCTCAGGGCAGACACATGTGATGAAGTGGCTGCTTTCAATAACTGGTTCTATTTTTCTTCTTCACAATTGTTTTTTCTTTTAAAAATCTTTAAAGCCTTGTCCTTTTAAAGGAGGGTGCTTGGTCTCCATGAGGTACAGCAATTTTGAAGATTTCCTGGCTTCCATGGATAGCCAGCCACCATATAGTGTACAAAATGGGAATGGAGACTGTGAATCACTTGTTGTATTGAACCCATAATGTATGTTGGATCTTGGTATTTTCTTTTAAGTGTAGCTTTCACTTTCTTGTCGGTTTTACACTCTGCTGTCTCGTCACAATCTTCCCCCATTTTGCAAGAGGCTCACCAGCAATATTTGGTTTTTACTTATTTTTACTAGGGTCAGCATGTGGAGATACCAAAACTGTGACTGAGACAAGCGCATAGTGTGGGAAAGAGGCACAATGGACGTGGTAAATAAAACAATGGGATGGGCAAGGGGTGCCAGGCATGGCCTAAAACAACTGTCGGATTCCGGCTTAATGCCTGCCACCAGATGCGGCCTTACAGTTGGAGACCTCCTGGGTGAAGGGCTGAACTTGGACTTTACCTAATAAGCATAAACAGTGTAGCCAAATTACCCCTCATATTGATCTGAAACTAAAAAGAAATTCCCACTTGACACTATAAAGCCTGCTACCAGAAGCAGCTCAATTGTCACTTATCACTCACTGATAGGAGTCTGAAAGAAGTTGATTTTTACTGTCTCTATACAGTCACACCTCTTTGTTAGTGGCAATCGGTATTTTCTGCTACTCCACAGTGGTCTCTGCTTTGGCTGGACCTCAGATCATCAGGCGTTATATTCTCCTTAAGCATATGACCTAGATCCCTCCTACACACAGTTTACAGCAGAGTTCATGCTCCTATGAGAATCTGACGCTGTCACTGAGGAGGACAGGGAGCTCAGGCAGGGACGTGAGTGACAGGGAGTGGCTGTGAACACTCAGGAAGCTTCACTTGCTCACCTGCTGCTCACCTCCTGCTGTGTGGTCCATGGGCCAGTACTGGTCAGCAGCCCAAAGGTTGGAAACCATAAGCCTGAGATATGATCAGTTTAGGGGAATGTTTCATGTGCTGCTGGGAAGAATGTGTATTCCTCAGTTTTGCAATACAACAGTCTGTAAATGTTTTTTGAGTTCATTTGATTTAGACTTTGATTTAATTCCATTGCTTGTTTATTTTTCACCTTGATGATTTATTGAGCTCTGACAGTGGGGGTCAGAGGTCTCTGAAAATTACAGTGGTGTTGCTTACTTCTTTGCTTAGCTCTAGTAAAATCCGCTTTATTTCAGAACTGCTGTGTTTGGAGTTCCTATAGTTAGGATTGTTATGTATTCCATTGAATTGTCCCCTTTACCATTATATGATGACCCTCTTCGTTTTTCTTTATCTCTGTTGCCTTAAAGTCAAGATTATCAGATAAGGGAATCATTACACTTGCTCTCCCTTGATTTCCATTTACATTAAATTTTTTTTTCCATCCTTTCATTGAGTCTATGTGTCTTCTGTTGGTTTAGATATGTTTCCTGAATATAGTAGATAGTTAGGTTTTGTTTTTTCATCCATTCAGCCAGACTGTATCTTTTGAGAGAAGCATTCAACAGTGCTTCTGAGAGAGAAGCCCATTGACAGTGATAGCATTGATAATGTGGGATGTCGGTCTGTTCATCCTGTGGGCAAATCCCTTATTGCTTTGTTTTCTTCTTGCTCTAATTTTTTTTAAGATTTGTAAATTTTAGGCTTTTTTTTTCTTTGACAAATTTCCACTGGTGGGTGTCTACTGTACTGCTTTGTGTACAGTGTAGTTCTGAGTATTTTGTGCAGGGTAGGTCTGGTCCTGGCAAATTCCCTCAGTGTTTGTTTGTCAGGAAAAAGACTTAATTTCTCTGTCAATTGTGAAATGTAGTTTTGCAGGATATATAATTCTAGGCTGGAACTTGTTCTGTTAAGTTAATTGAATATGGGGTTCCAATTCCTTGTGATTTGTAAGGTTTCCACTGAGAAGTCTGTAGTTAGTCTGATGGGTTTTCTTTTGAAGGTTATTTGACGCTTTGTTTTGCTACTTGCAGAATTTCCTCCTTTATTTTGACTTTGGTAATTTGAGTTTTATGTGCTATGGCAATGACATTTTTGCTATGAATCTTCCTAGTGTTTGTGGCCATCTTGTATCCTTATTTGAATTTATGGTCATACCAGGAAAGTTTTCTTCCATTCTGTGGTTGCTGCAGTGCTTGGTTTAATGGGAGATGGAAAACTTTCAAGTAATTTGGAAGTCTGCTGATTACCAAAGGAGTGTGAATAGAAGAAAAGGATAGCCCTCTACCCCTGCACTAGACTCTGGGCCTCTCTAGGTTCAATCACAAAGATGTCAATCACCAATATCTCCTTTCTCTTTATTGTCTTCTTTCTCTGTTTCCCAATGTTCCTCTGTGAGGTCCCCAGCAGGATCCAGCACTTCTCTCTGACCTACACCTGGGGTGTATCCCCTTTCCCCTCTCCTTTATCTGAGACCCTCCCTTCCCTCTGGACACTCCTGCAAATTATTTCTCCAGTCAACCTTCTTGCCCCCAACCCCTTTTTAGACATTTCTATTACTTTAACTTTTATTACTAGTTGAGGTGTGAAGTGTTGCTATGATTTGAATACATCCCCATCCCAAACTGAAATGTTAGAATTTAATCACCAATAGGATAATATTAAGAAGTGGAACCTTTAGGAGGTGGGTTATAAACAAAGAATTCTTATAAATGAGGTAAATTACCTTCACATATGTGCTTCTCAAGTAAGCGTAAGATAGTTGACCTTATAAAAGAGGTGTAAAGCAGCCTTTTATCAATGTTTACCCCTTTCAACATGTGAGGATGCTACAAGAAAATATAAGTCCTTACCAGATACCAAATCTACTGGCACTTGGCCTTGGACTTCTCAGCATCTAGAACTGTGAGGAATAAATTTCTTTCATCTATAAATTACCTAGTCAATGGTATTTTGTTACAGTTGCAGGGATAGAAGTTAAGACTAATTACTACAATTAGAAATATCATCTTATTTTAATGACCGCAATCAGTTGTTTGTAGGTAACTTTTCATAACATTTTTCAGTTTCCAAGTAATATACGGATAGATTTTTGAAATAGGAAAAATACTACCCTAAATTTTTCTTATAATAATTCTTTCATGCACATCATTAGGAGAATGCTATTATCTCTCATTTACAAGTGAGCACATTCCCCACAGTCCTGTCAATTGTAAGTTCGAATCTCATTTTTAAAACTGAGTTTCATTCTACATCTTCTTATAATAACTTATATTTTCTATATGATATAATGGAATGAGAATTTAAATCACCTGAATTTCCCCCAAATGAACAAAAACAACAAGACAAAACCCAATTTCAAAATATTCCATAAGAACATCATCAACGTCATAACCAAAAGGTAAGAGAGTATGAAAAGAAATTGCTCAATTCCAGATCAAAGGAGGGAGACCACCACCAGGTTAGGAAGATACCAAAGCAGCTGGTGGAAAGACGCACACGTGAGGTAGAACTGAGCCTTCCTTTCAACCATCAACTCCCATGTGCCAGGCATGTGATTGGACAAATGCCACATGGGACAACAGACTTTGAGCCAATTCCAACACTTTGGTTTTAGCCTCAGGAGAGAATAACAGGCAGAGCCATAAGGCTGAAATGTTCCTAAATTTTTTTAGCTACAAAAAAGAAAAGATAAATTCTAAAAGATAATGGTGGAGAAATATTTTCCAGTAATCACCCACCACGAATATTTCAACACAAACAATTATCCACATGAGTTATATTTTAACAAGAACTAGGAAAAGCAGGTGAGAGTTCATAATACATGGTTGTGGCATAATAATAAGAAAATAAGCATTGAAGTGGGCCCCAGGATTTCATGGCAAACTCAGTCTCCAGTCTGCACCACTGCCAGATTGTCAACAATCCGAGGCTGTGGACAGATCTCCACAGCAGGCAGAACTACACAGCCTGGGCCTTTTTTTATGTCTTAAAGCCATTCCTGCCACTGTACTTTCTGAGACAAGGCCAGTCTGTGAACGCTGGCAATAGCACCTACCTCTTTAAATGTATACATATCAACACATGGCAACAAAGAGAACAAAAAGATTAAAATAATAAGGCCAATGAATCCATTAAGTGGGAGCACACCCATGCCCTCCTCCCCACTTCCTTGTTCCTCCACTGCCAAACTTAAAATGAGTTTTTCTCTTATGTGGGTGTGTATTAGAATTGTCTGGCTTCACATTAGTATTGAGTACATTGGATACTTGCTTTTTCATTCTCATGATACTTTACTAAAATGATTGTGTTTTACCTCCATTTAAGTTAATACAAAAAATTTAAAGTGCCTATCTGTTTATGGCTGAATAGTATTCCATGGTGTACATATACCACAGTTTGTTAATCCATTCTTGGGTTGATGGGCATTAGGTTGTTTCCACATTTTGCCAATTGTAAATTGAGCTGTGATAAACAATCTAGCACAAATTTTTTTTTTTTCTTCAGGATAAATGCCTAGCAATGGGATTATAAGATGCAACAAAAGGTCTATTTTGAATTCTGAGAGGTTTCTCCATACTTCTTTCCAATCAGATTGTAATAGTTTGCAGTTCCATCAACAATATAAAATTGTTCCCCTCTCTCCACATCTGTGACAACATTGGCAGCTTTGAGACTTTATGGTGTGGGCTGTTCTCACTGGGGTTAGGTGAGATCTTGGGGTGGCTTTGATTTGTCCTTCTCTTACGATTAGGGATGATGAGCATCTTTTCATGTTTGTTAGCCATTCATCTGTCTTCTTCACAGAAAGTTCTGTTCATACCCCTTGCCCACTTATAGAAGGGACTGTTTGCTCTTATTGCTGATTAATTTGAGTACTCTGTAGATTCTAATTATCAACCCTTCATTTGATTCAGAATGTGCAAGTATCTTTTCCCATTCTGAAGGTTGTCTATTTGCTTTAATTGCTGTGTCCTTAGCTATGCAGAAGCTTTTCAGCTTCAGTAAGTACCATTTGCTTATTTTTGTTGTTGCAATTGTCACTGAAGTCTTTATAAAAACTTTCTTCAAGCTAACATCCATAGAGTTTTCCCCATATTTTTCATCCAGGATTTTAATCATTTCACATCTTAGATTTAAATTTTTTATGTATCTTCAGTCAATTTTTGTAAGTGGTGAAAAGTACGCATCTAGTTTCAGTTTTTTACATGTGGTTATCTGCTTCTCCAAACACTATACACTTAATGGGGTTCTGTTCCACAGTGTAAGCTTTTATTTGTTTTATCAAAGATCAGACGGCTATATATGACTGGTTTCATCTCTTGGTTTCTATTCAGTTCCATATGTTTATGTCACTATTTTTATGCCAACACCATGCTATTTTGATTACTGTGAACTTATAATATAATCTGAAGTCTGGCAGAGTGATGCCTGTGGCTTTATTTTTATTACTAAGAATTGCCTTGGCTATACATTTTCTTCTCTGGTTCCATATAAGAAGAAGAATTATTTTTTCCAGTTCTTCAAAGTCTAATGTTGGTATTTTAATGGGAATTGCATTGAATTTGCAGATTGCTTTAGGAAATTTAGACATTTTAACAATGTTTATTCTTCCCAGCCAACAGCATGGTATGTTCTTCCATTTGTGAATGTTTTCTGCTATTTCTTTTCTTATGACTTATAATTCTCTTTGTAGAGTTTCTTCACCTTTTTTATTAGGTATATTTCTGAGTATTCTATTTTCTTTGAAAGCTACTATGAAGGGAATTGTGTCTTTGATTTGCTTCTCAACCTGGCTTTTATTGACTGGCTTCTAATTTTTGGGCATTGAGTTTTTACCCTGAGATGATTCTGTTTCTTGTTCACTTCCAGGAGTTTTGTGGTTGAGTGTCTGGGGTTCTCAAAGTATAAAATTACTGACAAAGAGCTAGGAATTGATCTCTTCTGCTCCTATTGATATACTCTTTACATCTTTTTATCACCTGATTACATTAGCTGACACTTTCAGCACTATGTTGAATAGTAGTTGAGATAGAAGACTTCCTTTTTTGGTTTCAGTTCAAAGTAGAAAAGCTTTCAGTTTTGTTGCCATAAGGGTGTTGTCATTAGGGTCTCATGGAAAAGCAATGTTGCAAAGAATAAGCATGCTTATTGAAACTGTGTTTTAAAGGTGACCACCTGCTCACTCAGGCAAAATGACAAGCTTTCTTTATTTACAGTTGGTTTATATAGGGAATCTTGTGCATGCACACTATACAGTAATTACCTCATTAACATTCATTACAATCCCTCTGCAAATGCACATTGGACATCAATGACTTCATTAATCCATTTAAACATCTTGTGACGACCTGCCCTGTAAGTAGTTCTTCCCTAATAATCTGATAATCTACCCAACATACATCTTTAAGCATAACCCTTTCAACATAACCCAGTTTAACATAACTTAATGAAGAACATGTTGTCAGTCACTATTTTTTTTGTTCTTATCTGATGAAGCCTGAGACTATGGAGGAACAAGGTAGATTGAATACCTGCCTTTGTTGACCTTGCCAATTTGGAGACTGTTACTTCGAATCGTTAAGCAAGGCATAAAGAAACGTCTTGGGCATACAGGAATTTGTGTGCAAACCTCTGCTCCCATGTAGGCTTTAAGTCGGGGGGGTTTGTTGGAACCTTTATAAGGAATTTTCAGGCTGGAATTCTCAAAACCCTTTCATGAGCCCAGGTTTCATCTATGTCATTAGATACCTGTATGCATTGGGTAAATTCCTCTTCTCCTGAGGTCCCCCAGCACATTTCCATTCCCGGACCCTTCAGTAAGTGACCTTCATCACTTATCACAGATCAGGAAAGGTTACTGATGAGTATCTGGCCAGTTTTCCAAAGGGCTTTTTTATTGGCCTTATAAAGTCAACCTTAATTCCTTAACACAGTCTGGACATCTCTGGCAGAGCCTTGGTCAAGTTAGGCCTGCAGCCAACCCTGCCATATGGGATTCTGCCTCAGTTTCTCACAAGTATGCCTGCACAAAATCTTTTCACTGCTTTCTTTCAAATGGCTTTTTTGGCCAGAAGCATATGGGTGTTTAGCGTATACAGTTTTACTCTATTCATTATCATATTGGCTATGGGTTTGTCATAGATAATTTCAATCAGTTTAAGAAATGTGTTACCTATGCCTATTTTCTTAAGTGCTCTTGTCAGCAAAGGATGCTGACTTTTGTCAAAGGCCTTTTCTACATCAATTGAGAGGATCCTATGGTCTTTGTTTTGTTTCTTTTGATATAGCGAATTACATTTATGGATTTCCATATGTAAAACCAACCTCGCATTCCTGGGATAAAGCCTACTTGATCATGGTACCTAATTTTTTTTTAACATGTAGCTATAATCCGTTAAGATTTTGTTGAGTATTTTTTGCCAATAAAAAAATTATAGCAGAAATAGAGAATAGGGAAATTATGGGAAAAAAATTAAAAAGAAGTTTTTTATAAAAAATAAAGTTGACAAATCTTTAGATAAATAGGAAAAAGAGAAAAGGTTCAAATAAATAAAGTAGAATGAGAATAGAGGCATTACAATGGTCACATCAGAAATGAGAAAGATCCAAGAAAAGTGTAATAAATAATTATCTATCTACAAATTGGATAACCTAGGAGAAATGGGTAGATTTCTAAAGACATGCAACTCAGTAAGATTGAATTAAAAGAAAATGGAAAGCATGAACAGACTAATAACAAATAGATTAAAATAGTAATTAAAAATCTCCCTAAAAATAAAAGTACAGGGAAAAGATGGTTAATGGTTCAATTATACAAATCTTCAACCTCCATCTTTCTTAAACTTTCCAAATAATAGAAGTGAAAGGATTCTTCTAAACTTATTTTATAAGCCCAGTATCTTCTAATACCAAAGCTAGACAAACACCACAGGCAAAGAATACTGTAGACCACTATCATTAATGAACATAGATGCCAATATCCTTAATAAAATATTAGAAAACTGAATTCAAAATGGATGCAAAAATATAGTCAGACAGAATTAACAATATTTTATAACTAAGTGACTTTAATCAATAATAAGTTATGGTATACTTAAAGAAAACTAAAATAATGGAATTTTTATCAACTTAAATACACTGTTTACTTATAGTTCTTCTGCATTTAGTGTAATATACACGAATAATTTCCAAAGTCAGTAAATTTTCCCCTCACTTATTAATCCATTTTTATTATGTATAGTTAGGTTATTTTGTCATATAGTCATATAATTTTTATTTTGTCACAGATATCCTGATCACCTGAATAATTTTTTTAAATTCATGTATTAACTTCACTTTTTTGCTATAAAATTTGTGAGTTTTCTCAAAGAAATGATATAACATATCCACCATTATCATATCATACAGAATAGTTTCTCCACTCAGTATTATCTCCTGTGTTTCAACTCTTTAATATTCCCCCTCATTTCCTGCATTAGTTGCTAGTTGCCATAACAGAGTACTACAGACCAGGTGGGTGGCTTAAACAACAGAAATGTATTATCTTATAGCTCACAAGGATAAAAGTTTTAGATGAAAATGCTTTTCTCTTATGCCTTTTTCGTTGAATTGCAGTTGGCTTACTCCTTTTCTGATTGCTGGAGCGTTTGCAACCCTGATATCTCTTTGTGTGACCTAATATCCTTTTAGAAGGACACCAGTCTGAATGGATTAAGGCCACCTCCTAATTATTTAACAACAGTGATTACTGACGACCTTATTTCCTCTTTAAAAGCCATATCGCCAAATATAGTCACTATCTGAGGTCCCAATTGTTTATGTCTTCAACATATAAATTTGATGTGTGGGGAGGGTGTACAGTTGAGCCCTTCATATGCTCCAAATCCATGGTAACCACTGATATTTCTACCTCTGTTCTAGTTTCACCTTTTCCAGAATGTTCTATAACTGGAATCATACATATGTAACATTTACAGGCTGGTTTCTGATTCTTAACAATATGGATTAAAATTTATGCATGTGTTTGGTAGCTTTAAAACTAATTTATTTTTATTGTTGAGTGGTATTTAATTGTATGGCTCTATTTCAGTTTGTTCATCTAGTCACCTATTCAAGATGCTTCTAATTTTTGATGAGGATGAATAAAATTGTCAGATTGCTTGGTATGATCTTCCCTTCTTATTTGTATACCTTAATGAAACTGCAATGCCCAATATACAGCCAAAGGATTGCTTAATTGTGTAGACAAAGTGTTTGTATATAGTGCATGAAAATGTAATCTACACCTTCTAAGAGATAGTTACTTTTGCAATTGGTGAACATTAGTTGATTTTTCATTTAACACTGAGGAGAACCATCTGTGCACAGTGGTATGTATTTTTCATCCAACCATAATCTGATTAAAAATTATTTTTATTTTAAAGCAAATGTATAACTTTCTGTATTTTTATATTCAATGAATATAAAATATTCTCTGATTTTTTCCACAATATTATAAAAACATAGCTTTTTAAAATATTCTATCAATAACATACAGTGTTCCTGGGAGTCCGCTACTATGGTCCTCATCTCAGGTCCATGGTTTTTTTTTCCAGAACATTACTGTTATGTTAAGACTATTCTTTATTATTTACTTGATTTGATCTTCTTATTCCTACATTCTATGCATTAACTCTTAAATTACAAATTTTAATTAAGCACCTCTTCAAACGACATTCCTAAAGAAACATAAGAAGTAGTATGTCCAGAAATACTTTTTTTTTATTTTTTTAGGATTTCACATATGTTTGCTACCTTGGTTTGAATACAAAATTCTAAATTAAAATATAATTACACATCAAAACTTTAAGGTATTTCTCCATTGCTATCTAAGATTCTTCCTTAATTACAAAAAGTCCAAGTATAATATATTGCTTAATGTTATCATCTTTTTTTTGTCTTGAGCATTTTTTTTCATTTTTGATAATATAAAATTTCACAAATATATATTGTCCTATAAGTGTGCACTCACACTTTATGTGTACATTTTTTAAAATTTATTTTGTTTGGGACTTAAGCCATTTGACATAAAGAAGTATTTTGTTTTTGTTTTTCATTTCTAAGATTTTCCAGGTAGACACAGATCTCTTACTCGACCATAGCTGTTCTCTTGGTGTATCTTTGTTTATTATAACAAGATAAGAGCCTCATTTTCTGTTACAACTTTCATAAATTTCTAAAGGCTAGAAGTGAATATTCTCTTACTTATCAAACAGTCACATTTAACACCAGTCTCAGCAACAAGATAGATATGTTCCAAGAACTTCTTATTTTTAATCATTAAAACATAAAAATTATATTTGAGTAATAAATTATTCCCCAATATTTTTTTAACTTTAGAGCTTTCAGATCAAGATGTATTACTCTTAAATGATTAAAATGCATTGAATACTAGAAACTATGTGTTATTTTGTATATAATTATTCATATGCATTTTTTGCAACCCAGGTTCCAACTAGTATTGGTTTGGTGTATTCACACAATTATTATAGCAACATTATTTAATAACCTCATTGAATGTTATAAACATTAACTGTAATATCTTTGGATACTTTATTTGTGAATGAATTTTTAATAGAGATGAGATTATGAAAATGGAGATTTTTAGGGAAATTATATTTATTTATGACAAATTAAAATAATAACCCACTATAACCTAGTATATATTCATAATAATATGAATAACATTGTAAATAAAGTATATAATTTAGAATAAAAAATACATAGTAGACCTTACAAAGACCAGACTCTGCATCCAATATACTTATTTTAGAATAATAACGATTAAATATTAGTAAGTACTTTGGGCATTATTGTATTGTACATATGTGGCATATTATTCCTATCATTTCACTCATGACTCAAAATCACTTTGAGACAGTAATTTCTTTTTTCATTCTCTTTGTTGAACATTTTCCCTAATCCATTTTCTATCATAACTTTTCATGCACATGGCACTGTTCATATTTTCCTTTTTGTTGCCAGGAAGGTGTGTGGGAGGTCAGCAAGTTGGCAATTGCTCTATGACATCTCAATTAACATTTCTAGCATCCATCAGGCATAGCAGATATAAGTATTTATGCAGAAATGGTAAATTGGCTTTTAAAAATCTGGAGTGAAATGGTGTATTTAAAAGATGTGTGTATAGGTTGGGAAAACAAAAATAGAGCAATCCAGTGATCTCCAGGTCTCAGAGCAGACAGGACTACTTGCATTGCTTGGCAGCATTCAAGTGAGATGAAAAGGCTTTAAGAGAGAAATGGCATTACGATTTTACCAGTTAGAGAACAGACTAGGTATGCTTTATAAGTTTTAGAACAAAACATTCAGAGTTTCAAATATGTTATAAAATTGGTAGAAAATTCCTAATCCTGAAGAAGACAGAAATAAAGGAGCAACACTTCCTGCCCTACCACACCCTACCTGGTCTTCAACATTATGATCCTCACTGTATTCTGCCATCTCAAAAGTCAAATCTTAGCATACTGTCTACAATATGAGAGCTGAATTGCATATTTCTCTTTGCCCATGCTATTCCTTTATATTTAACTCTTAACACAGACTAAATCTAGAAACATCTTATGGCAAAAATTAAAATTCAAGTAATCTTGTTCAATTAAATACAGTGAAAACAGCATATGTAGTATTAGTGTCAGAAGACTTCATGTCAATGTTTCTTTCATTAACATTAACTGCCTCATAAAAGGAAGCTATTTATCACCTCAGAATAAGTTTTCCTACCCACAAAAATTGTGATAATGACTTTAACATCTCTTACCTGCTTTAAGAATCAAATGATGTTGTGAACAACTTACAAATTTCATTAAGTCATCATAAATACACAAGAAGTAATATGAAATTGTAAAAAATTCAATAATTAAAGAGTTTCTAGCAATAAGAGAGATTTTCCTTTAAATTCATTAAAAGTCATGTTCATAAAAGTAAATTATTCATGAAAAATATTAATTATTAATATAGTATGTTATTTGAATTAAAATATTTACAGCATTTATTTAAATATGCTTCCAAAATAATTTAACACAATCAGTAATGTTGGAAAATATCTGTTCACATTTCATGAAAAATTTAAAAAGCCTTGGTCGTTAAACCCAAAGAAATAGTATATTACAAGAAACTTTTTACACTAGTTGGTGAATTCACTGAATTGCAAGATCATACATAATAGCGCTGAAAATCTCAACATTAAAAGAAATAAAAATATCTTGAATAATGGTGTTAAGAAATCATATTTTTGCCTCCATCCTTGGCATATTTATTTAACATAATGGTATTAAAATAAAACTACATTTAAATATAATTTATGTAGAAATTTAATAAAATAAAAATTTACAAATGAATGGGTTAATGGACTGACCAGTGATTTAAAATGCAGATACTATAGCCTACATAATACACCATTTTATACAACATCAGAAGTATATCCTAAATAAAATAGCTTTCTTGAGTCATCAATAGTATTTGTCTCGGAAACAGAACTTTTCTTAATTCCTCACTCAGCAGTACTGTGAACATATTGATCTATAATCAACTGCTGACACAGTTATTTGGCTTAAGCAATATATTTACTGAACTGCAAACACAGCATTATGACAGGCATATATAAAACAGTTTTCTACTATACACAAAACCTCATTGCAAACACTTTATCTAAGTGACAATTTTATCTGCGGTTTTCTTTCTTCAATTTGTTCAGTTAAGAGTATGTATGTTAGCCACCATAAAAATAACATATTGTTTTGAAGCATCCTCTAAAACAGAATGGACTTTATATTTTATCATTTATAATAAGGATCTTAACAAATTTAAAATGCCTATAAAATCACCCATTCAATATACCTTGACTGTAGTTGATTAACATTTGAAGTATTGATTTATTAGCAATATCTATAAATGCTAGGGCAGCTTTTCATATATCAGGGATTTATTAGTTTAATAAGTATTGTAAAAATATTTAAAAGTATAACAATTAAAATACTCCATAGCTCATTTGACATATGAATTCAATCATTCTCAATATTTTTGTGTATTACTAACAAACTATAATAAAAATTACTAAAATGTATAATTGTGATAGTTTTGAGGACATATATTCTTCTTACACAACACCTTTATCATAATAAAATTTTCTTCTAAGAGTTATAACTGAAAAACACATTCCTTTTGTGTACCTAACAATTATCATGCTTAGTGCTTAAGATTTTTAAAAAGTAAAGAGAATTTGGCATCCAGAATATGATGACTGTTATAATCAATGGTGCACAAGAAACAATATTGGTGAAAAGAAGGTATTTTTTGTTTTTAGTCACATAATACTGCTTAGATAAATGCTGTAAGTGTAGTGTTTCACTTTGATTTTTATTTGTAGGATTCAGGAAAACAGATTACATCAGTCTACGAAGAAGAAAAAAATCATGTTACCATATGGACATTCGCACTCGAGTATTTGTAGTAGCTTAATTCACAAAGATGTGGTCACAAACCAAGAACCTATCAACCCAAAATGGATTAATAAATTATCACATATGCCATGAAATACTATTTGGCTATAAAAAAGCTGAAGACTTTGCATCTTTTATATTGACAAGGATGGACTTGGAGAATATTCTCCTAAGTAAAGTACCTCAAGAATGGAAAATCAAGCATCTCATGTATTCACTATTAATCTGAAAGTAGTATGCTAACAACTATAGGCCTACATGAAAGAAAAACATAATTAAATTCAAGAAAGGGCCATGAAGTAAGGAAGAGAGGAAGTTCAATTAGTTCTGATCTATTGGATGCAATGGAGGGATATACGGGAGAGTGCTTGGGTGAAGGACTCAAATAAAACTCAGACCTTGGATTTAACCTTACAAGCACAAATATTGTAACCTAATCGATGTGCACTCATATTAATCCCTAAGAATTAAAAAATGAGGTTAGATGATAAAAAATAGACAATGAATACTTACAAATATTCATCACATAATTGGTGTAATAATTACAGAAATTTAAACTCTCCTTCCATATACTCTTACAAATATTGATATTAATTTTTCCAAAGATTTTGTTTGTAAATATATACACATCTAATTTTAATATAATTGTTATGTGCAATGGTTGTAATTTCATATTCTTACTTGGATAACATGAGCCCATTTTACAGATAAGAAGTTATTTGGGAAATTGTAATGTATGTCATTTCTATTTGCTATTTCAAAATACTGATTAAAATAATAAGGAGGAAAAAAGTAATGAATGCATATTATTTTTACAGTTCCTTGGCCTTAGTCTTCTATTATCTAGGTTTTCAAATTAAGCAAATACATTATTATAAAATGTCTTGCAGTGTAATTATATATAGTGATGTATTTTTTAAAAATACACTACACAGTATTCTGTAAGAGTCCTTTTATTAGTAATGGTACTAAATGCTGCACAATTTTTAGCCTGTGATAAATGAGATATGTAGAAAATATCTTTCAGCAGTAAACATCCAAAATTTTGGACAATTGTCTGTTTACAAACTTCCTGACTGGATGGCAGGACTATATGAAAACCTCTTAGAATCCAGAAAGAAAAATGAATCATGAGTTCAGAGATCAAGAGGTCACCAAACCTGGGATCTCTGGAGATCCCCACTTCCCCTGCAAGCGTACTTAGTGCACCGCACAGTTGATGTGAGAGGTAGTGTCAGAGATGATAGTTGAAGCCTAATACTCAAGGGACACACAATCCAAAATGCTGAAGAGTAATATATTCCTTGGATAAATTAGAAATAAAAAAATGCTCCATCAAAGGCCATAGTTACTTTGGTTCTAAATGGAAAAAGAGGAAATAGAAAATAAAATTTTCTCTGCACATTTCTAGTTATAAACTTCCATATAAATTTACTACATGTAAATTTACATGTATTGCATGTAATTTGTAATAGTAAATACAAGTATTTTTTAATTAATTAATTTTTTTTTTTTTGCAGTTTTTGGCTGGAGCTGGGTTTGAACCTGCAACCTCCAGCATATGGGGTTGGCAACACCTCCTTTGAGCCACAGGCGCTGCCTCTAGTAATTTTTTTTATATACAATATATGCCCAGGATTCTTTCAGGCAACACCAAGTGATATATTGCATAATGAAAAAATAAATTTAAAAAACCAAATTTAAAATCCACAATGTGCAATATCAGAATAATACTTAAAGTAGAATTAGACTGCCAAAGACCACCAAAGGGTAAAGATAACATAATTTTTATACTGTATATAAAATACACATATGAAATACGTTTTAAAAAAGAGAACTTTGGAAATATGATAAAGTAACATACTAAGAGAAAGACAAGACATAGTTTTTAAGCACTATGTATATTTCTAGAAATTAAAACATATGAGAAAGACACAGAAAATAAATGAGTTTAACTGGAGATTCACCATAAATGGAAAGGAAATTATTAAACCAGATAATAAAACTAAAGAAATTAAGTATAATGTTGCAAAAGGTAAAAATAACATAAAATAGAAACTGTTAAAAAGAGGAAAAGGGCCCAAGGGTTGGAAATAGAAAATTTTAAATATCTAATGAGATTCCGGAAGAAATGAAAAGAGGAAATTGGGAGGAGATGGCATTTAAAAATACAACAGGGTGAATACCAGATTTGCTGAAAAACACAAATCAGGAAGCCCAAAGAATTCTAAGCAGAATAAACTAAAGAAATATTACTCCTAAATCTACCAATGAATAATAAAAAAAGACAGTATAAATATATTAAGTTATGGGATAGGTAATACAGCGCAGACAACTAAAAGTTGAAAAGGGAAATAATAAAGGAAAGTTATGCACGATTTTTGCTCACTTCTGTCACTCTGTATTATTGAATTGCATGGATGTGTGAATAGGACAGTCTTCCTCTCCCCAAACTAGCTGGAAAAGAGATGTAGTACAAATCTGCACTTCATCTTGCTTAATATGGCATGCAAAATGGAAACCTTTATTATTGTCTAAACCAATTCAAGTGGTTAATTTAAAACATAAAATACCCAGAGGAAATGGTAATCAGGAAATTTTAACTAATTAATTAGCCAGAACTAATTACAGAAAATCTCTTGGAAAAGGCTTTGACTGCCACCCATGCTGAGATTTTTTTTTTTTCAACTCCTGGGCTTAGGGGATTCTCTTGCCTCAGCCTCCCCAATAGTTGGAGCTACAGGCACCCACCACAGTGCCCGGCTATTTTTTTGTTGCAGTCTGGCCAGGGCTGGGTTTGAACCTGCTGTTCTTGGTACATGGGTCTTGCACCTTACCCACTGAGCCACAGGTGCCACCCCCACTGCTGAGATTTTGACAAAGATAGAAGAAACATACCATTTGAAAGGAATTTGTTGACTTGTTATTGAGTTTTCATTGATATTTTTATTGCAGAGAAATATAGCAGGATGTCAAGAGCTGATATAATTCTCATGTCTTGGATTATCATAAGTTATGTTCCTATGGTGATAGAAATGTCTACAATTTTTTATTGAATACTAATAGTGTATTCAAGAATTTATGATTTGGTTGACTATCGAAGCTTCAGGGACTACATGAATTGGTGGCCATCCTGACTCTGCTTTGACTCTTTGCTGGCTTTCTCTCTGTTAGATCCGCATGAGAAGTTACCTAATCTCATAACCAAAGGGGTCCCATGACCAGTTGGTGGAAGATGCCAGTCAGCATTGTTTAAAGATGGTACGCAAGGGTAAGTGATACTCATTCTGAAAAGCAATTGTATTGCAGATAGTTTATGGTTGTTCTTTGAATGAAGAGTGAAAAGATACATTCATACAATGGCCTTAATTAAGACTAGTCTTTCCTGAGGCATGAAAGGAATGAGAATATAACAATAATGTAATGGGCCAGTTTATTATTATTATTATTATTATTGGGTAGTAATGACTAAATTAGCAGTTATTTTCTAGAAAATGAGACTTGGACACTAAAAGATAAAAATATGACGTGATAAGTTAAGTTTTATGAAAGTGGAGAGAGAACATCAAGCATGTCACATCAATGGTCATTTGTAGAAATACTTCTACACTAAGTAGAGGAAAGGAAATGGATTCGCTCATTTACTTGTCTGAAGTTATTCCATTGTTCACTATGCATACACTCACAAAATGCATTTATACTTCTTTCCAAAAAGGTTATAGTAGTTTGCAATCCCACCAACAATGCATAAGTTTACCCCTCTCTCTGTACCCATGAAGCTTCATGTGAAACTTTCGGAACTTGTAATATGGGTTAGGTGATATCTCAAAGTGGTTTTGATTTGCATTTCTCTGATGGTTTGAGACAATAAGCATTTTTTCATATGTGTATAGCTATCTGTCCTTCTTCTTGAGAAAAGGTTATGTTTATACTGCTTGTCCATTTATAGATGGAGTTGTTTGCTCTTTTATTATAGATTTGCTTAAGTTCTATGTATATTCTGATCAGTAGCCTATGGTGAATCTGAAAGAACTAAAAGTAGACTTATCATTAGATCCTGCAACACCTTACTAGGTATCTACTTAGAAGAAAAAAATCATTCTGTCATAAGGAGATTTGCACACAAATATTTATTGCAGTTCGATTCACAAGCACAAAGATGTGGAAACAAAACCCAAGTGCCCATCAACCCATGAACAGATAAAGTGTATACTATGATTCACTATTAAGCCATAAAGAAGATGGATATTTTGCCCTTTTGTATTTACCTGGATGGATCTGGAGACCATTTTCTAAGTAAAGTATCTCAAGAATGGAAAATCAAGCATATCTAGTACTCAGTACAAATCTGAAAATAGTAGACCAACAACTATTTCCCCACAAGAGAGAAAGACATATTAAATTAAACAAGGGTGGGAGGAGGGGCTGGGTAGGTTCCCACCTACCAGGTACAATGTAGAGATATATGGCAGACTTTCTGGGTGAAGAACTCAAACACAACTAAGACTTTGGACTTTACCTCATAAACATAAATAATGTCACCTAATTGTATGTACCCTCATCTTAATCCAAAAAATGCATTCATGGGGAGAAAAATAACACATATTTCATACTTCTATCATAAGGTCACAATTCTGTTTATTAATATTATTAGAGACTAAAAACAGCTACAAATTTCTTAGTAAAGGATTTGGAGCCATTATACAAGGTTCCAAGCTCATTGGAATTTGGATTTGTATACTGGCTTACTGAAGCAAAAATTCTGAACTTCCTTCTCTAGAAGGAAAAGCTGACTTTTTATTTTGACTTTGTGTTAATATATCACCTAATCAAGAAACCATTTAACAGCAAATGATAAATCAACATGCTAAGAAACATCATACACAGTAGACATGTACATATTACCATCCAGAAAGTAATGGGCTGATTAAAAATTAGTAAAGGCCATTGAAACACCTGCCTACAACATTGTGGAGTAATAAGGAACTGAAGAGATGGTCTTGAGTGACCTGTAACTCTATCAAGAAAAGAAAAGTGGCCAATTTTTCACCATTACCCATCTCCAGTCATATTGAGAATTGAACATTTACAACCTGATAAAACTGCATAGTCCATGTTGTAGAAAATAGGTAGAAAATGTTAGTCCCAGCCTAGCCAGGAGAGCAGAGACATCCATCTGATCATCTTGGAAGATTTGGACACAATATTTGAGGTATTGTCAGGTATCACGTTTAGACATCAATATTCTTCTGACTTCATAATAAAATATGTGTCCTGACACTGTATGTAGAAGTATATAAAAACAGGAAAAAAATGAAATAGAAAAGTGGCTTATGTAAGTTTCTCTGTAATCCCCCCCATTTGTTCTTACTACATCACACACACATACACACATACCACGTTTACGTATACAGTGATCAACTCCCTTTACTTCCATGTGTGTTAGTTTTAAAAACATTCTTCTTTTGGGTTAATGGAGGTAGAAATACAGTTTGTGCTTGTTGTTATTGAAATCACTTACTGGTTCATACCTCACTGGGCATGTTTTTTCTTTAGAGATTCAATGGAATCTTTGGTATTTGCTTTTATTGGGTCTTAAAATTAGCCTTGCCACATAACATGCCATTTCAAAACCTAAATTAACAACTTTTTTTTTTCAATTTATAGTGCCGAGGGTAGAGAATGGGCTGGGATAAATGGACAGTTCTGCTTATCTGAGCCAGCCAGGTGTGTAAAACCATGTAAGTTCCAAGACTAAGTTAGAACTGTCTCGTATCACTGTGTGTGAGGGATCATTAATAAATATGTGGGAATTCTGCAGGCTGCTTGATTTCATGTTGGTTTTCTGAAATTGGCTTTGGTAGGGATATTTATAACACCAACATAGCAAATGCCACAAAGCAGAGGATTTTTTTCCCCTCTAGGAAAAGCTATTAAATAGTTGTCAGCACAGTACTTGTTGTAAGCAAATCTTTGTACATGTAACATAATAAGTGATTTCTGTCTCTACTGTTTCTCTTTATCTTGATTTTTGTTATTTGTTTTTAATTTCAAAATTTATAATCATATGCAAAAGTGTAAGTTTCCTTCAAATTTTAGCCAAATAAAATGAGTACCAAAAAATAAAATATATTCTTAAAAATCAGGTAAAATTGGAAATACAAAATACTTGAAATTTTTTTTAATGTTTTTACAATAGAGATAATGAAGATTCAAATAACAAGTCTTCAGCTTTGTGACTTGAAGATGGCACTACGGTAGCAGTGTCCAGGGAACACATGGTTAGGACAGAAATAATTTCCTATTTTAAAAATTAAAATATTTACATTAGTTACATATCTGAAATATACACTTACTGCAAGGTATCTCAGTTGCATAAATATTCATCTGCTGTGAATATTCATCTGCTGTCAAGTTGCTAGCTTGATAAATTACTGTTAGCTCTACTGATGTTAAGTTTTGCTTTCAGTATAATTTTACCATTTACTCGGCAAACTTAGACACTGTCATGACAGAAAAGGAAAGGGCATATACAGGGTGGCCATAAAGTTCACGTGCAATTTAAAGTTTTTAACATAGTAATTTCCACGTGGAAGTCACAAACTTTATGAACACCCTGTATTTATACAAATGCAACTTTCGGCTCCTAAGAGTCTTGCATAGTGAAATAAAAGAAGATTTGAAACATATACAGCCAGAATATAGAGTCCACAGTAAATTCTTCAAATAATCACTTGAAAAAATTAAAAATCACCTGTGAAGTACAGAGTACAGGATTTATTTTTCAAGGAGTCCTATTTTGAGAAATGTCTTCTGATGTCAGAAATATACTTGGTAGTATAGCATAAATAATACATACAAATGTACATATGATTGATTATCCACTTATGCAATAAGACATTTCCTAATGAGAATGTATCCAAATACTTATGTTTATGCAATAAAAAAAGGAAAGTGAAAATCCCTTAATTTAGTTCCTGATGAAATTTAGTAGTTACAGACAGATTACATCAAAATTAATAATTCATTAAGATCAACTATTAAGAGGCAATGGTGAGTTTTAAGTGAAAGCATAACTAAACTCTTGGACCTTTGCAAATTTAAGAAATAAATAGGAATTAATCATGGATGCTTTGGCAAATTATTTCAATGCCTCTTAATTTTATATGAAAAAGAGATACAAAGACAGTACAAAATTTATAATGATGAACATTGGAACAAACTTATTAATTACTATTATCAAATCTAAGATCATTAAAGATTATTTCTAGCAGACAACTTGAAATACTTTGAACATTTCAACACATACATCTGAAAGCCATTTGATAGAAGCTGGCATGTTTGATGGCAATTGAAAAACCTTATATGATATTGGCAACATAGATTGCAATATACATAGTATCTTTTCCAAACTAATAATACAAGAGTAAAGTTTCAATTAACATCCAAGAGCAATGACTAAATCGTTTTACTTTAGGAAAAATAATGTTATCACATTACTATAATTTCCATGAATGACCAGTGTAGTCAGCCAAAAAAATAAGGAATAAAATGTACTATTTTTGTATATATATTGTATTTTTTTTAAGATTTAATATCAGTCTTATCTTTGAAAGATTATGACATATGTTATTTCTGAAAATAAATATACATTCATCCCATAGTCTCCAAAATCTTTATCTTTAGGGTCCAACTTCTTTCTAGGATGTAGCAAAATGAAGGAGCATTCTTAGTCACTGAAAAAAAGCTGTCCATTATTCTCGACATTAAAAATTGAATGCTATGATTTTAAAAATATAATACATTGATATTTTCATAATATATTTAGAATCACGTGGTTTTCAGTTGATTAGAATTTAGGCATACCTGAAAAGGAACAGAAGATAGCAGCTGAGAAGCACATGCCTTATAAAGAACACCTAAATGGTAAACTTAGGATGACTAATATTAAGGATTTATTTTATTTTTTGAGACAGAGTCTCACATTGTCACCCTCGGTAGAGTGCTGTGGCATCACAGTTCACAGCAACCTCAACCTCTTGGGCTCAAGCAATTCTCTTGCCTCAGCCTCCCAAGTAGCCGGGACTACAGTTCATGTGAACTATTTTGTTATTTGTCAGAATGTGTGATATTTGTGTATTTATTACCTTTAAAATATTTAGGACTTTTTAAAATTTTAGATCAATAATCACTTTCAAATCAAATTATCTTTTTTATTCTTATATTTGTAAAAATTATGGATATATCAGTGCCTATATATTCTTAATCTGTTTCTTACCTGAAGGAATTCCCCACTGCACAATCATGGACTTTACTGCTGACTGTAACTGAATACAGTCCACCTTGCCTTTTATTGAATGTGGCTTTTCTTTGCCATACTTTCTAATTAAATACCGTTGTTACACATTTCCTGGGTATGTGCTGTTGGTACACAAAACTGTGCCTTATATAACTTTGAACCTTGCCTACTAATTATTTTAACTTCCTGATTTTTTTTAGTTAAAAATTCAACCTTATCTAAAGAGAGGTAGATATTTTGCCTGCATTTTTGGGAGCTAATCTCAGGCCCTTGGAAAATCATACCCACTAAGAGTAAATCATTTGCCTGAGGGCCTTGAGTCCCATTAGATAGTCCAACAATGTGAGTTAGAGTGGACACCTTGCACTGCACCAGCTGGTGAAATATATTTGAGTGTGATGAGGGTTTGGGGCCATGCAGCTCAACCTCCCAAGGAGTGGAAACTGGGATGACCACGCGGAGGTCAATGTAAAGATGCCCCAAGAAAAATTCTGGACACAGAGGCTTGTTGTGATCCCCAAGTTGGCAATGCCCCATGCTTCTTTTTTTTCCCTTTAATACTAGGAAAGTAACATGCTCATCACTCCCCCAGGAAAGAACATGGGTGTCTCATGTAGGGTAACTTTACTGAACTCTGCCTTATTCGCTTCTTGCTTTATGGGTTTTTAATGTTTCCTTTCCTTTCAATAAACTGTAACTGCGAGCATAAAAGATTTTGGCGAGTTCCGTGAATGCTTCCAGTGAATGACCAAAATTGTGATTGATTTGTTGGTCTACTTAAACTTACAATTGATGTCAGAAGTGAAAGTTGATTGCCTGGACTGTTCTCCCTTTAACTTCACAGTCTAACACCTGTTACTCTTTTATGCCGTTGATTTAGGTTACTCTTCCAAATGTGAGCAAATCGTTCGAAATCATTTGAAGAAGTAGTCCTAATATTCAGAGTGTCCCCTGTTACTTTGTACATTGACTCCGGATTTTTAGCAGGTATTTCTTAAATTCATTGGGTTCACTCTTTTGAAAGAGAATAATTTCATTCTGCTGTGTGAAGTTTTTCCTCTTCTTCCATTTTATATTTCTTTGCATGCCAGTCACAATTCCTGAATGCTTATTAAATAAAATATGCCCTTACTTTCATACACACTTTAAGAGCATTTAGGTATGGACAAGTTCCCATTTACTTTATAAATGTTATTGTAAAATTCAAGATAAAATTTTTATCTACTGCCTCTTTCTTGTATGCCTTTCAAGACACATTTTCTTAAAAATATTAATTAATCTATATAATCAGTATACATTAATTCCTCAGGATTTTTTCCTTCCACCACTTCTGTGTGTGGGAGTAAGAATAATTATTTTTCAACAACTCCTCTATTATTATTGAAAGACTAGAAAAATAATGATAGAAAATATTCTGGACCAGAGTCCAGAAACCAGATCCATCTTGTAGAACTTCGATCTGCTAATTATGTTGCCAGCCATAAACAGATATTTAGAGATATCTGTCTGGAGCGATCTGGAGCAGAAGTGGCGATATAGCCGCAGACAGGAATAGTAAGAATACTTCTCATATTTTTTCTTCCTCAAACATTGTCAGGGTGGTTTAGTAGGTGAAGCAATTAGGATATGAGAGGGCAAAGCAGGATAAGACTTGTTATTCCATTTTATATAGAAGGGAGTGATGGAGAATGGATCTACGAACAAAAAAGCAGGTGACCAGCTCTGTTCACCTCTTTTATCTCTCAGTATACATTCTCAAAATTCTTCTTTGACATGACTATGTATAAACATGTTCCCATGTCTTCCCCCAAATGAGACACACAAAGTCCTGTAATTATATTTGAAAATTACAATTTTTTTTTCAATTCTGAGCAATGGGTCAAAAAATGCATAAAATTTCAAATGTTAGCAAGAATACATAGCAGCTCGAATTTTTGTAAACTTATGATTAAAGAGAAAGCATTTCTTTTCAATTGCTACCCCATCAGGCCTGCATAGAAATTTTCGTAGTACAATGATATATGAAATATATTGTAAAATATAAGGTGAAGAAGTTAATATTTTTACAAATGTGAATAGTTCCTTTAGTATTTTTTCTATAACTGATAAAAAGGCTCCAGAAAATTAACATCTTTCCCTAAGCATTTATTGAATGTCACATAGAGCCCGCTATAAGATGTGCTTGGGGCAAAACTTCATTTCTGCCATTCTTATGGACACAAGTCTCTATTATTAACAGGCTCTTTCTTTTCTCTTCATGTTTTCATGTTTACAGAGAAAGAGAGATCAGTATTAAATCAGATCCATTGCTAAAAACTATAGGTTTAGGTAATATTTTGCTTACTGATAAGCAAAATACTGGTTGTATTTCTCTTTAGAAGAAATGTGGAATAGAACTTACTCTATTATCTCAGTGTTTAAGAATCTCTCCTTTCCACAAAGAGGTTCTCTCTCTAAGAATGTCCTGTGTTTGAAACTGAAGGAGCTGATTTAACTTCTAGTTACATTACATAATTCAACTTTTTATTATGGAATATTATACTCTTTTTAAAAAATTCATAGTAGTAAAATTAAACTTAAGGTACCCAAAACTTAAGTTCAAAACTTGAAATTTATAAGAAATGGCATGTTATAATAAACAGATTCTTTTCCCTCCAGCTGGAGAACTGGAATACCTGGATTATTATCTTTGCATAAGTTCAACATTCATAGTCACCATCACACGACTTCCCAAAGTGGTTACACAATTTTCTCTTTAATCAAAAGTTTATGAAAATTCCTGTTGCTATGTGTTCTTGCTAACATTTGAAATTTTATCTATTTTTATAATTCATTCCAAGGATATAACATTGTGCTATTAACAAAAATAAAGAATAGAAACCTTTTTTCATATGGTAATAAGCTAGCAGATAAAACCTGTGAGGTGTTTGGTCAAAATGTTTGAATTTTTCCACTGTCATTTCTACACTTTCATTACTGACTTATAGAAATTCTTTATAAAAAAAAAAAAAAAGAAATTCTTTATAGATGCCTTATTAGCCCCCATCTACTGTATTTATTACAAATACCTTAATTTAAGGCTTTTTTAATTTTAAATGATGAATTTTTATGAATCAAATCTTAATTTTAATAAGGTCTAGATTTTTTCCTTCTGATTAACATATGTTTTGTCTTTCTTAAGACAAATTCTTTCTTTCTTAAGAAATTTTTGCCTGTTTCCAAATTATGAAGCTATTCTACCAGGTGCTTAACACATTTTATATTTTGAGTTTGACATTCACATCTGTAATGTATTTTGTTTAATTTGTGAGTATGATGTGAGTTCAAAAGCAAGGCTTAGTTTTTCATATAAAGAGAAAAAAAGATCATTTAACTATTGTCATATATAAAATGTCAAAAATGGAAAAAATTAATAATTAAATTAATCTGTTATTCATTTTGATTCTGATCAAATTTTTAGTAGAATATAAATATGTGTTTATATCTGTGTTTGTGTTTATATTTGTATAGTACTGTGTCGATGAGTAGTAAATACCAAAGATATTATGAAATTGTCTGAAAACACTAAATGCCAAGAACATCCAAAAATAAGTGTATGTGAAGACATAAAATTGTATAGCTTAAATATATACCATTTTTATTTGGTAATTATACCTCGATAAAGATGGAAAATGTTTTGAAAGGAATAGATGGTTATATATTTGTGTCCATCAAATCTCCACTTTTTCTGTATTTTCTTTGCTTATGGATAATAATCAATTGGTAAAAATAAACAATCCCTATATATTTGCCAAATTAGTGGTTGTAGATAATCACTAGATAGCCACAGTGGTTACAAATGAGAATATTATTTGTTTGAGAGCATGCTTATAATAGTTGGTCTTATATAATTGTCCTAGTCATAATTACTGCTATCAATTAAAATATTAAAGAAGAATGTATTCAATTTTCCTGTTATTTGACAATTGAATCATTGCATATAAAGCAACAGCTATGCTTATAGATAGTATTTTATTAAGTAGCCTTACAAATTCACTGCAGAGTATTTATAATTTTATCTACTCCTGACAATATTGAAAATCTTCAGAGTTGTCTATACTATTAATTTTTGCATTCTTTTGTCATTGTCCCTTACATCTATTATAATCAATCTTTTGGCCCTGAAGCACAAATGAATCATACTTGTTGAGGTTGTTAACAACTTCTACTTTTTTAATTTCTCAGCATATACTATTTTTCTTTCTATCTTGAAAAAGTGTCCTTCCCTTGACTGCAGTGTAGCCCATACTTCTGATCTCCATGCTAAGTCATGGCTGTTCCATTTTTTATTTTTTTGCAGGTTTTTGGCCAGGGTGGGTTTGAACTCCCCACCTCTGGCATATGGGGCCAGCGCCCTACTCCTTTTGAGCCGCAGGCACTGCCTCAGTTCCATTTCATTTTTATTTGCTGGTTGTTCTTTGTTTTTTTTTTGTGTGTGTGTGTGTGGGGGGTATTGAACGCTACAAGAAATCAGGGTTCAAATACACATGCCTCTTTGATTATCTGGCTATATTAGCTTTCTAGGTTAGATCACGTACAGGCTGGATTATAGCTCCAACATACCCTCAAGTCCAAACATAGGCTAAAAACTGTATATTGGATGTCTAATGAACATCTCAAACATAACATGTTTCAACTCACACATTTGCTCTTTTTGCTAACTGTGTTCATCTGATTAACCTTATCTCAGTATCTTCAAATGGGAATTGAAACATATGTATTTAATGAGTGATACTTAATACTGATGTTCTGTAGCACTGTCTGTCTCACTGTTTCTGAAAATTGAAAATGAAAAGAAAGTAAAAGAAAAAAATCATTTCCAGAAAAATAGTAACAATAATACGATTACAAATGTTCTTCCTGATGTAAGTAATCCAGAGAATTTATGTCACAAAAATCCTCACTTCAAAAAAATAAATAAATAAAAAATAAAAATCCTCACTTCAACTTTAAACCTGCAGGTGATGATGATGATGGTGATGATGATGGAGATAACTGAGAAGAAAACAGAAGCTACATGTACTGAATACATAATGTAAGCCAGATACTCTTCTATGCGTGTGTGATGAATGAGTTTATAAAATACTTGAAGCAGCTAAATAAGAAAGATCAACACAAGAACACAATGTGTTTCCTCCAAGCATCTGGACTATCCTAAGATACCCAGAATGAGCTACAGCTAAGAAAATGCAAGAAATATCAAATCAACCATTTCCCATTGTGACATTATGTTTGGGCCAAAGGAGAAATAGAGATTTGTTTTCCAAGGAAGGACAGTGTCTCACCATAGCTTTTCTAGATAACATGATTTGTACTCTCTTGTTCTAAAAGCAAAAAACACAACAGTTTTTAATGGATACTTTTAACTTGCCATTCTTATTGCAAGCAACCTAGTTAGAAGTAATCATTCAATAAATTTCCCTTGTGCAGAGAGTGCATGAAAAAGCCTTACCAATACAAGGATTGAATATTATGAGAAGATTAATAGTCTCAGAGAATCTTTGTAGTGAGGAGGTTACAAGAAGCATTAGGAGTCTGAAAATGCATGTATGGCATATTTGTGGACATGACTTCTAGACAGTAGCTTATTCAGAGACTGTAGTTAGATGGCTCTTACTCAATTACCAAGATAGCAACCCCACTGTATACTGCCTCCTTGGAAATAAAAAGCGATACTTCATCTCTACGGAACACTTCATGGTGCTCAATCCATGTTTAGATGTTAAGCAGCCAGTACACACTCAATTCCTTATTAAAAGATAGCCATGTATAAGGCATAAAACACACAGTGGCTTGGAAGTACTCTGCGCCACTGCTTCTGGCAGTGTATTTAATAGTGTTATACAGTGATTTTCATGGGACTCTAAAACAGAAATTCTATTACCCACTTAGGAATGTGGATTTTTTTACTGAGGAAAAAATTTACAAACAACACATAATTTATGGAAATGGACAGGACACAGACAATAGAGAGAGTACTAGAAAGAAGAACAACTCAGGCAAAGCTGTAGACAAAGCAATTTATCAAGTCTCAATTTAACTAAGAGCAAAAGCATCCGGCACTTTGTAGAATGTATGTGTGAGGCTACCAAAAAGTAGGTAGTTATCATGAAGAATTCTCATACAGGAAATTGCCCACAGACTTTACAGTTCTTGAATACACTATACTGTGTGTTGTGGATGGAAACTATGCTATGAACTCTAATCTGTATTCAGTAATTATTATTATTATTATTTGGATATTTTAAAATTTCAGATTAATGTGAGGGTACAAACAACTATCTTACGATGTTTACATTTATTAGGTAGAGTCCCCCTGTAGTTGTGTCCCACCCCCAAGAGGTTTGCTGTATACCCTTCCATTGGGCCATTCAGGGGGAGCACACCAATCCCCCGCCCTCCTTCCCTATCCCCTCAACTTAAATTGAATGAAGTTTTTTGTTTTTTTATTAAATCATAGCTGTGTATATTAATGCAATCATGGGGCACAATGTGCTGGTTTTATATACAATTTGAAATACTTTCATCAAACTGGTTAAAATAGCCTTCATGGCATTTTCTTAATTATTGTGTTAAGACATTTATATTCTACACTTAGTAAATTTCACATGTACCCTTATAAGATGCACCATAGGTATGGTCCCACTGATTACCCGCCCTCCCCCCATCCTCCTTCCTCCCCTCCCTGTCCCGTTTCCCCTTCTTCTTGGGCTGTAATTGGATTATAAATTGGTTTCATAGTAGGGCTGAGTACATTAGATACTTTTTCTTCCATTGTTGAGAAACTTTGCTAAGAAGAATATAACTCCAGTAAGATTTGTCCACATCACAAAATCCCCAAACCACAGATGTTGGCGTGGATGTGGAGAAAAGGGAACACTCCTACGCTGCTAGTAGGAATGCAAACTAATATGTTCCTTTTGGAAAGATGTTTAGAGAACACTAAGGGATCTAAAAATAGACCTGCCATTTGATCCTACAATTCCTCTACTGGGTATATATCCAGAAGACAAAAAATCACATTATAACAAATATATTTGTACCAGAATGTTAATTGCAGCCCAATTCATGATTGTTAAGTCATGGAAGAAGCCCAAGTGCCCATTTACCCATAAATGGATTAATAAATTGTGGTGTATGAACACCATGGAATATTATGCAGCCTTAAAGAAAGAGGAAGACTACCTCTTTCATGTTTACATGGATGGAGCTATTTTTCTTAGCAAAGTATCTCAAGAATGGAAGAAAAAGTACCCAATTTACTCAGTCCTACTATGAATTAAGTTTTTCTCTTATTTGGACAGGTATTAGATCATTTTCTGGCTTCATATTAGTATTGAGTACATTGGATTCTTGCTTTTCCATTCTTGTGATACTTTACTGAAAAGAATATGTTTCAGCTCCATCCAGGTTATTACAAAAGAAATGAAGTCTCTATCCTTTTATGGCTGAATAGTATTCCATTATATAATATACCACAGTTTGTTAATCCACTACTAGGTTGGTGGGCATGTAGGTGTTTCCACATCTTGGTGATTTTAAATTGAGCTGCCATAGACAATGTAATGCAAATGTTCTTACTGCTTATATGTGGTCAAAAAAAATTGGTTGTGCTATTGTCTGAAGTACAAGAAACATCTTTAACTATATTGATATAAAATAAGAAGTGATATGTCACTGAAGTGTTTTAGCTTCGACTATAAAGCACAGATCTTCAAACATTCCTGAGATAATAGCTAAAAAGCAAACAATCAAAAGGTTGACAGCAAAACAAGTTTACCAGGGACAAAGATCTCATGACTCATTGGGCTTATTCTCATTTGGTTCCAAGGTATATGATCAACATATACAGTCATACATTATGTATTGATTAACTTTAATTTTATTGATGATATTTAAATACTAAATTATTTTAATTTTAAGTAGAAAATTTGTAATATTGTCAAAATTTAATACCAGAAAAAGTTCTTATTACACCATTTTATTTATAGACATGAACATGGTAAATAGTGAAAAAGCTCATTTTATCTGTATCTATTCACTCAAATTCTAAGTAGGTCACTCTCTCAAAGTGTAGTACAATTGCCATGTTCTTCATAGGACAAAGATGGATTTCAAAAGTCAAGTAGTAAATTGCGGTCTTAGAAGAATTCCAAAGACTGAATCTTGCACAAATAATCATCAACAGTTAGGTTCAATGTGAAAGTCTAAAAAAAGAATAGATGTCAGAATGATGGGTAAGCTCCCTAGACACCTACATAATTCCTATTTTTAGTCATTCTAAAAGATAAAAGCTTGCTAAGATTACACTTCTTTTTCAGGCAATTTTCTTCCCCTGATTTAGCTAGATATTCCAGACCCTTTTAAAATATATTTTAAGATTTTGTTCTTAGTGCAATTTCCTTTGTAATATAAATTGTGACTTCTCATGCATAATACATTTGTTAATTAATAATTAGAAGATTTCGCTAGGAAATATTTGGCTACTGTTTATCATTTTAATTATATTTGGTTGTTACTTTAGATCTCTTCATCTTGGTTCTTACAGTGTACATACTTTTCTATTGCCATTAACATAATTGGAGTATTAATAAAAGGAAACTAAGAATAATTCAAAACCTTGGTCTATCAACTAGAGTTTCATTGAACATAAAATTCTGACAATATTTGAATGTCTCATCTATCCTTGCAAAATCTTTCAAAAACTTATAGGGAAAGAAAAGTGATAAATGCTTGAATTAAAAAGAGAGAAGTGACATGATAGGAATAGGATTTGAATGTCTCCAAAGAAATCCAGATAACATAGAACCTCAAGATAATATATGAATTATTACTGTCTTATTTAATGGGCCCATGTTTTATATGATATGAGATAAATAAAATTCTCTACTTATACAGGAAATTGAAGAGAAAACCAGACTCCAGTTTTGCAGGTGTTAGTGTGTCGTGCATTACGATCAAGAATTCTAGGTCCAAGTTCCTTCAGGAATCAAACACTACATCACTATCAAATAAACTATTGTCTGTCCTCTCTTATATTTTACCCCACCCATATTGTTGTTGGCTTTAAATTTTACAAAACCTTCCTAATTTCTGAAACTGACTTTTACATATGATTTCCTTTATGTAGATTTACATTTTAGTACACTTCCACTGAGTATTTATTTTACACATTATTTTATAAACTGAGTTTGTATTGAGACATACTTTTATTGAGACAAATAACTATTATGTCTTTGAGCCATAACTGTTTAGAGACCCACTAGAGGGTTTCTAATGCTTTCTAATCTGTCACCTTACCATTTAAGTCCATATCAGTTATTTCAAAAATTTGATACCATAGTCTTCCTTACTATACTAATTTGGAAATAACTCCAGAATATTTAAAAATGAATAAAGTCAGTGATCCATAAGTTTGAGGTTTGAGGATCGTCCTTAAAGCAGCCATTCCCCTTTGATACTAGAATGTTTTAAGGTAAGTTAATTTCTAGATTCCTGGCAGGGTATCACAATCAGAAAGTGATCATCTTGTTCAAGTAGGTAATATGTTGCACAATGTTGTCTATTGATTCAGGGAGTGGTTAAAAAAACTAGCCTTCTCATGGTACTATTATTTTTAAAATTGATTTATATTTTTATTTCAGAATATCATAGGGGTACACAGGTTTTTGTTACATAATTTCCTTTTGTACAAGGAAAACTTTAAGTCACAGTCATAAATAAACCAGTCTTGAGGAAAGGATTATACAACAGGAGGATATTGAAATTTACTCTCATGTATAAAGAGTAAACTGACATTCCAAGTAAACAAGAAAAACAACTGAAAGCCAAAATATTTTTTAAAATTAAAACAGACAAGAAATCCAAGGAAAATTACATCCTTTATTTTATTGGGGCTAAATTTCCTACTTAAAATGATCAACTAATGTTTGTAAAGAATAAGATGACAGGCCATTCCAGATTTCTGAAAAGCAATGGGAGCTTTTCTTCTTTGTACGTGTATAAAGTGCTGAGCAATGAGAAACAAGCATTACAGGAAATTAGAGATGGGTGTCATTGACAATAACTATTACATTCTTAATGGAAAACCTTATCTTTTTTGGATCCCTAGGCATAATGTAAAAATATGCTTCGTATTTCTTTATTTGGCACCCCCTCCAAGTAAGCATCATTCCCTGAATTTTTACCCAGAATATAGAAGATCCTAAATGCAAAAAATGTTTAAGATAATTTCTTATAAGATAAAAATAGTAAAGGTAAATGTACAGTACTTTCATTAATACATGCTACATGGAGGATAAAATCATTTATCATTGCTTAATTACAGAATATTTTTAGAATATAGGATACTTGGCTCGGTGCCTGTGGCTCAAGTGGCTAAGGCGCCAGCCACGGCTGCAACCAAAAAATAGCCAGGCGTTGTGGGCGCCTGTAATCCCAGCTACTTGGGAGGCGGAGGCAGGATACTTGCTTGAGCCCAGGAGTTGGAGGTTGCTGTGAGCTGTGATGCCACAGCACTCTACCCAGGGCGACAGCTTGAGGCTCTGGTTCAAAAAAAAAAGAATATAGGATACTTTAACAGCGGGAGAAGAAGAATCACAGAATCAGAATATTTTGATTTTATTCAGATTTAGAATCCTACAAAACCTTAGCTTTTGGTTTCTGAATCTTCTCATCCTCAAGTTTCTTAGACTTCCCAAATATCGTAGTCACCCTAATCCATGATACCAGCCTAGACCTCATCATGAAAAGAAATGGAGGTTTCTGAATTATGAAATTTTAAACCCTCTTGTCATTAAGCAGGGCTATCTATTTTCCTACATTGTAAACTAAGTACTTCTACTAAATCTATTAATTGACCTCATCAAAAAACCCACGCTGTTCTAGAACTCTGATATTTCCCTGTTTCTTTTCCTACCTGTCTTTATTTCCCTCCTCCACTATCTTAATAGAGTTCATGCCATCACTTACAAGACATCTGGAAAGATTTTCAGTAACTCCCTTTCCTATAATACCTGGTTTACTTGCCTAGCAAATCCTAACATGGTTCAATTCGCCTGTTTCTTTCCACACCTAATCTCAGGCTTCTTTTCACCACTATGAAAAAACATAAAGCCATGAAGATGAGTTTCTTCAAAAAGATACGGTTTCCAGACTCATTCAAACACGTGTGCAGATGAATATTTGATGGCTTCCAGAATATCCTAGCTATTCTACTAGGTGACTCATGAGACAGACTAGTACTTACTTCATCAGTGTTTATTTGCAGTTTGTATGTGTCTTGTGTAAATTAGTTTCCTGAATCCTATATTCCATATCTTTGGAATAGAGATCCAAACACTAGTCTTAATGTTAATTATAAAGATATATTTGCAAGATTATATATGCAGTCTTATTTTTAATGGTAGCTGAATTTATATGCACAAGAAAAATAATATATTGGAGGTAAAGAAACTGATGGAGGCTAAAACACTTGGATTATAGATAAAGCTACAATTTTTCTAATTAAAAAGGCAATAGAAAATAGAGGCAGTGAAGTTGAAAGTCAGAAGATGAACCTGGAAGCAGGGAGGATCTTAACAAGAGAGCGGAAATTGGCAAGTACTGTGTGATTGGATTAGTTAAAAAATATTAACAGCAGCAGTATCAATTTTAAAATGTAAGCATTGATCCATTCGTGGATCGAAGATAGAGACTTTAACTCCTTCATGTTTACATGAATGGAACTGGAAAAT